>CABEEJ010009197.1:0-19797 GCA_901482245.1 Timema douglasi
TCTAGTATCATGTTCAGAACTAGCTAACTTCATTATGCTAGGAGTACCTTGGCAATATTACGCCTTTTGTCTGATGGTCAAGTCAGTTTTTTAATAACTCATAAAGTCAAATGCTGAGTACATTATTGTATTTTTAGACACTGTCCTAACGTTAAAGCCTCTGGCTAGAAAAATGTGAATTTTTTAGTGTTGCTGATGTACACTATCTCACAAGTTCCTATAAATCTTGAAAAGAGAAGTAATTCATGACACCCTAAACGTCATGTGCTTCAGTGCTTTGTTATTGATGGTTATCGCCAGGAAGTCTGTTTCTTTCTTGAAATATTCAGTTTTCTAATTTACTATAGTTTAGTAGTATTTAGTTGCAGTAGGTACACGCAGCACCCAAAAACTAACAATATATACCGGTGAGCAGTACTTGTAGCATCAGTGTAAACCTCTTGTAAAACACGAGGATTTTCAG
The DNA here is from genome assembly GCA_901482245.1 of Timema douglasi. Classification (NCBI taxonomy): domain Eukaryota; kingdom Metazoa; phylum Arthropoda; class Insecta; order Phasmatodea; family Timematidae; genus Timema; species Timema douglasi. The sequence continues at coordinate 464 of CABEEJ010009197.1, forward strand.
GACAGACTTGCCGTGAAAATTGTTGAATATGAGCTTTATCCCTGGAATTTTTAAAAAGCACGATATAATGTTCGTTTAAGGAAATGTCTCTTTGGCCCTTGCCCTGGTGGAATATATTTTGTGTAAAGTAAATGATGCTCATATTTTGATGGTGGCATCCTTTGGTGAAAAGATCGACGACCACTTCGTTGGCTTTACGCATCAGGTCGTCCAGGATAATCAGCTGTGGAGAGTACCTACAGATGTCATCCATTTCCAGAAAAACCTTACAGAATATGACGCGGGGACTTGCCCCGTCTTGTTCAAATCCCGGTTGCCATAAAGCATAATTCCATGTGATTTTATCAAATTTACGTCACACATTGTGTCTAAGTGACGGATAAAGTTTTCTACAAAATGTGACTTTCCACAACCGGAAGGGCCTCTTATTATGGCCGAAAATGGATGTTTCAACTTGTCCATAATGTTTGAGACTGAGCTTATAATCTATATGAACTTGTATTTATAGGATAGGAGGAAGGTATGGGTGTAGACGTTAAAACACAAACATAACAGTTTTTACAATATTTATTTACAGCGATGAAAAGTATACAAACAGTAAAAAATATACTGTGAATATTTACAATATATATATATAAACATATTGGGAATAGTTGCTTCGGTACTAAAGATGGTTCAATATAATATATATACATAAAGATGGTTTCAATTTAAAAGCAAACAAATATATATATTCAAACAGTTTATTATATTTGACTAGAATTAATATACATATATATATATATATATATATATACACAAACAGTTTATTATATTTGACTAGAATTAAAAATATACAAACAACTAATTGACTAGAAAAAAAATCAAATATGTGGAGGAGTGTACGGGCGGATAAGAAAATATAAAAAATAACCCAGGTGCATAAAATAAATCAATAAAAAAATATGCGTCTTTTCATGCAGAAAGAAATTATGAAAAAAATCTCAAATCTTTGAAAAATGTATGTCAATGGAACTGTCTAGTGTGAAAAAAAGTGATTATTCAGCCCGTCTAAATGATCAACTTTTAGTCGTGGCGAGTGCGTTTACAAGGACTCTGATACCCAAATGGCAACATATTATAATCATCAGTTATCCGACGTTTGGTGTACACGGTCCGTTAGACTTTAGTCTGCAAAACGGTACATACAGTCGCAAGACCTTTTCTTACAATTTTGTGCGGTATCTATATGTATCTTTCCGCAGCCTGTTCATAAAAACGTCTAAATTAACATCGTTCCGGTTGCTATAGTTTATGGTGATCCCGCGAACCTTGCACACCGTTTTTGTTTTGGCAGGATCGCCACCTAAACAAATTCGGTACGCGTAATTCTTGGGACCACCAGAAACAAAGGTGCTACTGTAGCTTCCCGGACCGTAATCTTGAAGTTCGTCAGTGAGGTCACCTAAAAAGTATTCGGTCGGTGGGCTACAATCACCTGCGAATAGAACGCTAACTGTATCATGATACAAAACGCGGTCCCCCAATTGTTTAAGGATGCTATATAGGTGCAACCTAGCCATTGCAGTCGTGTAGCATGCTACCGCCACACTCGTGTTAAGGTTAGGGCACAACGAGTCACGCGCATCCTTGTAATTGAGGAACATTACCTCATCATTAACATCAATGACGCTGTCCACGCTGGTGTATGGATCCGTCAGGTACTTGTGGATGCCCTGATAGTCGTTAACAACGGCTATGTGTGGTAAATCGGGTCTTTTCCCAAACTTTTCCCATATTTAATTTTAAAAGAGTTCAGCCAGAGTGCGGAGACCAGAAATTTAAAAAATAGAGCCGAAATTGTGTTTTACCCGTTCCCTTTCCTCATAATTTTGAGTTTAAGCTAACTTTTCCTCTTGCGAGGTATACCATTCTGGCCATCCACTGGCTTCTTGTTTAATTTTCAAAAAAGTATCAATGTACCCGTGAAACAATCCGCCAGAACGTGTCTGACGATCGTAAACAGATGCATTGTACTCCCACACTTCGTGTACTGCTTCAACGGTGTAGCCTTTCTCAACGGCTTTCCGGATCTCGTCAATCATCCAGACGTCTGTCAACCAGCGATCTTTATTGTCGTTGTGCTGACACGCACCTAGGTTTTTCCACTCCCCGCATTTCCTGCACAAAATGAAAATTAAATTGTCGTGCATTCGTGTAGGCAATACGGGCATGAATAAATCCCGCGGAGGCGTCACTGTAACTTTGGCTATGCCTTCTACTTGATCTATAGACGGACTATTGGGTTCCAAGTGAATTTTGGGGTGGCCAACGGGGTATTTTTTGTACTTGCAAACGTAAGGATACAATGAACACACTTCCAAGTACTTGATCTTCTTTCCACAATAAAGTTCTGCTTCGTGAAAGAGCTTGATATAAATTGTACGCTCGCTATAGAATGCATCCCTAGGGTTGAGGGGCTCCTTGTATACACCTCGTGCTAGAGTACAAATTGTTTCAAGTCCTTGTCTGTGCGTTTCATCGCATTAAACATACACTCCCACATCTCTACAACCTTAAACTTTCCCAAACAAGCAATGATCGCTTCATAGTGCATCTTAATGGTCTCGAGGGGACTATTTTTGACAGGGGTGGTCCTGTCAGGATAACAGAGAGGGCACCCGTGCCAATAACAGCCCCAGAACTGAAAGACAGGGGTTGTATCTCCAGCTTTAACAACGCCGTCTACACGTCACCCTAACACATATTCCTCACGGCCGTTACCCGCATGAAGAATAGAGACACCGCGTTGATGGGCCTCCCAGCAGATCCATTGTACAGTGACGTGCGATTGTTTTCCTGCACACTGATAGCCACCGTTAGGGATAATACCGATAGTATTCTCCTTAAGATGACTTCGGCGGTAAACCAACATGGCCGCTCCAGCTATCGTACACGCCTCTCTGAGAGGATCCACCTTTGCTTTCTCCATGAACATGTCACTAAACTTCAGGCAGGCCTTCCGTAAGATCTCTACATCTTTCACACAATACAGTTTCAACTCGTGCTTAAAATCAAAGACAAAATTTTCTTTGGCCAACGCATCATACCATTTCTCATAATGCTCCTTTCACTCAGCCGACATCTCACTGATGCCGTAATCCTCCTTTTGCGGCAAGGGACCCCTATACCCCGCATTTTCTTTGTTATTGAAAAAATGGGGGAAATGTCCCTTGGCCAAAGGCTCGTCCAAGCCGAATGTTTTTGGCATATTGGTAACGACATCGGGAGAAAGTTCAGCGAGTCAATAAAGTAGAGTGGGCCATAACGCATGAACATGATTTTCCCACCGTTCATTATGAGCTCTGGAGTCCATTTTTTAACCTCCATCACATGTTTTAAAAAGAAATTTCCATCATAGCCCTTTGCATTATGGCCTAGGAGGGTGTTATCCTTAAATTTTGTTGATTAATTTTCTCTAAAAATAAAAAATAAATGTGCCATTGTGGTATTATCCTTGAATACGCGAGTCCTATCACCCCCGCATCCTGTGCAATGATAGTCATTTGCATCTATATGAAGGGAGGCTTTGCAACACGTCTACACGACACATAGGTTAAGTTCGTGCAAGTACGTTCCGGTCGCACCTTGAATAAGAGTTTCTTTCCTGCATTCAAAATGATAGAATACAAACATGAAATTGCTCTTTTCCAGTGACAGCTTTGATGGGGCTTGCTTTATATAACAGAAATGACCAAAAGGACGATATGTATCGCATTTTCTACAAAAAGTCTCATAACATCTATGTGAATAATTTGATTTTTCCAAACTGAAAAATGGCCCGCATACCTTTTTGAAATCACAGACCTAACCTATGACTTCTGCAAAAACCGGGCCGTTTATGTTTATCAAAACATATCTGGTTTCTGAACCAACGCCCACAGTCTTTACAGACTACATATTGGCCTCCGTTACAAACCACTTTAGCGTAGCAGTCTTTGCACGCTGATTCGCATTTTTGCACGTTCTTTGTGTTGAACGGCACACGGCAAAAGTACGAGCACTTAACGCGGCTGTCAAGGCTGTTATGGCATCAAAATGGTTTTGATTATCGTCGTGAAAATACAAATCAAGATAGCCCTTAAGGAAATGTTCGGTAGGAGTAGACCCCTCATTTAGGACCTGCTTACCCCGACGCTCCCTAAACACTGATTTTGTATTCGGAGATGTATGTTTGAAATTGTTTCAACTCGGTTAGCCCATCACCTTTCAAAAGATTCATACGGGCCATCACGGCATTGTTCCTCTGCTTTGACTTTTTGAATAGGACAACCAACTTGGATTTGTCTTAAGGTGTTCACATCCATGCATCCTGATTCTCTTTTATTATCACATATATCTTTGGCGACAACTAATGCACTGGTAAGGCAAAGTGTATCGTCGCCATTTTGAATCGTAATGATTCATTTGTTATTATGGCTATATGTGGTAGCGGGATTAAGTTTATCACAATAACGTGCACTCCCACGAGTCTCCTTAAAATCGCTGAGTTTAACGTAGATTGGTGCTGTACTCAAAAACAAACTATTAATTTGCAACACACGACATACGTTATCAAGCAAGGCTCGAGCGTCTAACTGATCTGCTCTCCTAAATGAGACATATAAAGGTTTCACTGTCTAGTACGTGCTATTAAAATGTAAGCCGACATGGTCATCGGCACTGACGTTATGGTCCTGCAGCCAATTGAGCAAATTCGTAATTTGTTCTTCAAGCCAGCTTAACGTGTCATGATCGCTTGCTGGATCACCAAGATGTACGGTAATTTTTCTACCGGTATAAAAGAAACGCTTCAATAGTTTAATTCTCTCTTCGACTATCTGAAGAGGGACACCATTCGATAGGGCCCCACCTACTTGGTTTACTGGGCCACTTAATCTCGATCGCGGGTTTGAAGACGGTCCCACCCCCACCATATAAGCGCCTTGAAGGGAGGCCGTGATACTCGTCTGCCGCAACACAGTTTGGGCTCGAGCACCGTCTCCCTGGCTCTGAGGTGGTGCTCCTGCAGTGGGGAGAGGGGCTTCGCTAGCGTTGCTGGTGGGGGGAGGGGGGTTGTGCGGCCATTTGCTGCATCCCTTTGAACTATAACACAAAATCACGTGTCAAATTAAGAACTTTAAATAAAATTGTTTCAAACATGCACGTATTTTTTCTCGCTTTAAATGTATAATACTTTTCAATTTCAATATCCTTTCGGTATTAATATAATATGTTACAATTTTTCCTAAATATAATTGCTTTAACTTATACCAACATTCACAAAGTGTTTGTAATAAAATACACTCGAACCTTAGTACAGCTAGAAATACAGTCCAGGGCCGCTAATTTATCACTATGAAGGGTTAATCCTACATTTTCATCTATGCCGAGAATCAAACCCGTTAGTCTTCGCAAAGTTTGTGTAATAAATACACTCGAACCTTAGTACAACTACAAATACAGTCCAGGGCAGTTAATTTATCACTATGAAGGGCTAAACCTACATTTTCACCCATGTAGGGAATCGAACCCGGGACTTTTCGCAAAGTGTGTGTAATAAATACACTCGAACCTTAGTTCAGCTAGAAATACATTCCAGGGCCGCTAACTTATCACTATGAAGGGTTAATCTTACATTTTCACCTATGCCGAGAATCAAACCCGTTAGCCTTCGCAAAGTGTGTGTAATAAATACACCCTAGGACAACTACAAAATTTAGTCCAGGGCAGTTAATTTATCACTATGAAGGGTTAAACCTACATTTTCACCCATGTAGGGAATCGAACCCGGGACCTTCCTCAAATTGTGTATAATAAATACACACTAGTACAACTACAAAATTTAGTCCAGGGCAGTTAAATCCTCATTTTAACCCCATGTTTGGAATCGAACCGTTGTCCCTTGTCTAGGCAAAAATATAGTTTTTTTTTCTCTCTTTCTCTCAATTTAACTATCGGTTAAATCAACAATATAATTTATCCTGGATACTTGTAAGAAACACATAATTTCCCCTTTTAAAACCGTATTAATGTTCGAAACAGGCTTTCAACGCTATTTGTTGTCCCGCTAAGCAAGCACATCCACACAAACACGGCTGAAGCGACAATTATAATTAACTGTCTTTGACAACCTTCTCGAAAGGTCAGCTGACAAAAAGATTCGGCATTCAGCCGAAATGACGGTGGATTGGTAGAAAAAGAGCGCACACAAATAGTCTATTTTCAAACTAGTGGCTATAGTAGAGTTACTTGTAGACGGTACTTACATATCATACGGTATATCGCGTCCAATTTACCCCAAACATCGGGGAACGAATTTCCGCCACCGTCTATGGGGGTTTGTGGCCTGTAGAGGGGTACCTGTGAGAGGATGATGGGGGTGGCTTGAGGACGTCGGGGGCCATCTTGAGGACGCCAGCGACGCCGTGCCAAGCACCGGCGGTGTCGGTAGTCTCCGGGGGCGGCGCGAGCACGCCAGTCGACGAACCGCTGCAGGCGTTACGTCCCCCCTCAAGAGGGAGTCTAGTTCGTAGGGATCCCAATAGTCTGAAATTAAATAAATACATATTAATTACCATTTACGGGAAATAAAAAAACACTGACAACTCTCTAAAATATATATCGTAAGCGGGTAATTACCCATGGAACAGTCGTTTTCCACCAAGCTAATCCCGTTTCCGGTAAAATACAACAATTGGTCCAGGCTATTGGGACCCACAGGTTGAGCCACCTCGACAAGCGTCTGGGGCTCATCATCTTACAAAGAAGAAGAGAATACCGTTGTACACTAAAGACGTAATAAGTAAAATAGTAATAATTAAAATATACAAAACCGATTAAAACATACCTGAATTTATCCTATTTTCCAGCGCGTCGAAACTCATCTTGATGCTTGTATGGCGAAATCACAAATTTAAATGACCGACTGTAATGATTTTAAGGTCTATTTATACCCGCCTCAATGGGCTTGCCACCTGTATTATAATTATTAGCACCGCGTCTTACTACCCTTTCGGGTTATACGCACTTACGCTAATGTGTAATGGTAGGGTGTTTGTGAGATGAAATGTAGGACCTACAGTTTAACGTGGAATCCGAACCACGGTGGAGGCCTGGCATTCCCCACATTCACAAGATGTCACCCACATTCACAAGATGTCTTGTCAGAGGTGAAGGAAGGGTTTGGTAATCTGATAAATCTGTGCCGGGACCGAGGATTGAACCCCGACCGCCAGCAAAGAAGTCTGACACCTTACCTCTAGACCGCCCGGTCACTTTGCCACCTGTAATGGCAGAGGTTGCGTAATACACATTGCGATTACTCAATGCGTATCAGACCCTTGTAAGTCCCGTTATTCATCATAAATCTTCTAGCAGCCAATGAGGATGGACGTACTGGGTCGCCGCTCTGCTATGCCTGTTCGTGCAAATGTGGGCATACTTTGGTGCAGAATGAATAGCAAGTGCGGGTACACAAGGATGACATTAGCTGTCATAGCCCCCGAGTTGTGGGTATCCCATGGCCTTTTTTTCCTCACTCTGCAAATGTTGTGTGTATTGAGTGGTATGCCCCCTTGGTTGATGGTCGCCCCCGCAAGTCCCATTGTAAGTCCCGTTATCCACCAAACACTTCTAGCTACCGATGATGATGGACGTGTCTGTTAGACGCTCTGTTCATGCAAATGTGGGTATACTTTGGCACAGAATGGATAGAAAGTGCAGGTACACAAGAGTTGTGGGTACTCCGTGACGCAGAATGAATAAGTCTGGTTTAGCAAATGGTGGTTCAAACGGACTGACGCAAAACTACTTGATTATTACTTCAAACAGCTATAGATAGTTTGCTGCTATTTAACTACTAATATGATTTATCACGCAAATCAGCACTTATTTCACTCTTGTTTGAAAAGCATAGTACGAGTGCCAGCTCCTTTCAACCCCTCTAGTGTTACTCCTTTCACTAACAGATAGCGTGACAAACTAGAATTCATCAATTTTACCCTCGGGCGATGGAATATTGTTTTATCAGAGAGAGACAGAACACTATATTCTATTGTTTTTATGAATAAAACATAGTACTTATTAATTGGTCACATATTTCAATCAGAAATATTATTATTATTGATTTTGTTCACCTTTTGGACATAACATTTCTATTTTATCTCCAGAATATATTTTTCACTATATTTTATTTAAATTATCTAGAACCCTAACATTCATTAATTTTAATCTTTTTATAACGGGCGACCATCACCATCAAAACGATCTATCACAAATAATAATAATCTTAGAGACCAATTTAAGTTTTATTTCTTTTAGCCGCCGCCCCCCCTCCACGTCTTCCTTCTGTATGTTTCAAACTCGCACATGGCATGTATAGTTCGATTCTAGGGCGGGTAGACCGAAGGTGGTTTTCCGCACATTTCCTATTAATGCGGATAACACGCACGTTTAGTCAGAAAGGGTACGTGTCACTCATATAGTTATGGCGGGAGGATGTAGGACAGGCTGCTTAAAATGTGTCGAGATTTGAGGTTTCCATTCAAAAATCTTAGCGCAGAGGTTCGAATCTTGATACATCTCGGAGGGGGATTGCTAGCTTTGGTTTTCTTGATCGGTGACTTCTCTTGTATCAATGCCAGATAACGGTACATTCCAAAACCTCACAAAGGCAAGTTAACGGAGTGAACGAGTTGGTAATGGGGTCGTCAACTCCTGTCATCCATTCCCACGACTTGCAGTTCATGACTTCCACAGGGGAGGGTGTGTCATTAGCGTTCGGGGATTTCCATTGCCCCATGACACACTACAAGTGAAGGGGAGGGTTCGGAGTGAAGGGAAAGGAAAGTAATCAGCCTGTTTCAAGCGAAGTAAGGAGGGTGGGGTTGGGGGGTTCGCACCAGTGATGCGCAGTGTTCACTACTCTGTAAGAGGGCGAGTAGCGAATATGCCCCCATTACACCCCAGGCAGCCATAGCGAGAGCTTCATGCAGAGCCCTCATGCCAAAACGTCACGGACTGTATGCCCCCATTCTACCACAGACAGCCATAGCGCGAGCTTCGTGCAGAGCCCTCACGCCAAAACGTTACGGACTGTATGCCCCCATTCTACCCCAGACAGCCATAGCGAGAGCTTCATGCAGAGCCCTCATACCAAAACGTCACGGACTGTATGCCCCCATTCTACCCCAGACAGCCATAGCGAGAGCTTCGTGCAGAGCCCTCATGCCAAAACGTCACGGACTGTATGCCCCCATTCTACCCCAGACAGCCATAGTGTGAGCTTCGTGCAGAGCCCTCATGCTAAAACGTCACGGACTGTATGCCCCCATTCTACCCCAGACAGCAATATCGAGAGCTTCATTCAGAGCCCTCATGCCAAAACGTCACGGACTGTATGCCCCCATTCTACCCCAGACAGCCATAGCGCGAGCTTCGTGCAGAGCCCTCATGCCAAAACGTCACGGATTGTATGCCCCCATTCTACCCCAGACAGCCATAGTGCGAGCTTCGTGCATAGCCCTCATGCCAAAACGTCACGGACTGTATGCCCCCATTCTACCCCAGACAGCCATAGCGAGAGATTCATGCAGAGCCCTCATGCCAAAACGTCACGGACTGTATTCCCCCATTCTACCCCAGACAGCCATAGCGAGAGCTTCATGCAGAGCCCTCATGCCAAAACGTCACGGACTGTATGCCCCCATTCTACCCCAGACAGCCATAGTGCGAGCTTCATGCAGAGCCCTCATGGCAAAACGTCACGGATTGTATGCTCTCCAAATAAACTACAACGCCCTAATCAATTAATAAAAAACTCTAACACCCTAATCAATAAATAAAAAAACCTTTAATTTCAAATAAAAAAGAAATATTCAAATATAAAAAACTATGAGTATACATAAATAAACAATAATACAAGAACCAACATGTCCAGAACACGGAAAAGGGGGTCAGGAGGAGGGGAGGGGAAATCAACAGCCAATTAGAGAGCGAGGAGGCGTGGTTACGTGACCAATTTCAACCAATGAGACCCCTGTTTTAAGGCGCCCCACCATCTACTGTTGCGAATATCAGTTGAATTCTATAGCACTGAGATGATCTTACCTGTGAGAGCTGAGTACTTCAGTTGATTTCCCTAGCACTGGGACAACCTGCCTGTAAGAGCTGAGCACGTCAGTTGAATTCCTTACCACTGATACAATACTGCATGAGTACCGAGCACGTCAGTTGCGTTTCCTAGCACTAAGATAATCCTTCCTGTGAGTTAAAAACCAATAAAATATGTTCAAAAAACTGTAAACTGCATTAAATACAACTCTAATAAATATACCTATATTATTTATTGTGGGGGAAAGAGCTGAGATCCCTAAATGGTGGGCATTCATTTATTCAAACTCTTGAGTGATTGTTGACCGTCGAATTTAAAATGTTTCAGGCTTAACAAATTGAAACTTATTTTCTATTTGTGTGGACATAGACTTAGACTCTACCATACCAAATCGTAATAATACTTGCTCTAAGTAGTTTGTTTGGCTCAATTCAGTCACACCTCTTTCTAGAACTTGTTTATTACCAGTAGCTTGTTGTGACCAAAATTCTCAGGTAAGCTTGTGCAGGGTGCCCTCAAGCTTAAAAGTTTATGCTTCAAGAAGCTATTTAGAGTTTTTTTTAAGATAGGTGTGACTTTGGGCGTCTTTCTGTTCTGTGATTTACATTATAGTGTTATAACTTTTTATAGACATATACTAATTATAAACTTCCGTTTCATAGCTTTAAATGATACACACATCAGCTACATTAAACTCCACAAAACTTTAAAGCCCAGTACACACGACACAACTTCTTGTACAAAAATTTGTCAAAGAAATTGTAGAATATCTTGGTCACATGGATTGCATACAATTTTTAGCCAGTGAGTGTTCTCACGGCATTTGCTATTACTAGGGACCGGATTCTGCCTATTTTCCTTTTTTACCTAGGCTGTTGATATATATATATATATATATAATATTATTACGATTACAGTATGCCAACATCATAGTGCCTATAATTGCCTACTCTGTTGGTTTTGCCTATTTTATGATTAAAGCCTTAAATGACCCCATTTCGGCTTTGTAATCTTTTTATCTCTTTTTCCCCCTTCTGAAAGAGAGTTTAGTTTCTTAGAAGTGGAAATTTCGGCATTATTAACGGTTTGGGGGGGAGGAAAGGCATATGATATGGCTTTAATTGACATGCTCTGACTTTGACAGACTGTTTATACAGGGTCACATGACACGTCCTCCCCTGGACATGTGACGTGGCTTGCACTACACATTGGCCATTGCATCGCGCGGGAGAAATTCACATAATTTACCCTATTAAACGAGACATTCTGTATATAGGCCTATTATATATTTGTACATTTTATCTTGAAAACGGGTCTAAGGATTTTGATGAAATTGAATTATCGAGGGTCTTCGGATGCGGAAAAGCAATTTAGCCAGGTATCGACTTTGGGAAAACTCATTTAGGTGGTATGACGAGGGGAGCGGATGGGGTTGTAAATGTGTATATTATCTTGAAAATTGTTTCAAGGATATAGATTAAATTGGTTTATATACCTTTTTTGGGTGCGAGAAAGCGATCTAGCTAGGTCTCCACTTTGGGGAAACTCATTTATTGAGCAGTGGCAGACATCTTTAAGATGAAACTGCACGCTATTGCAGGATACAAATAACCCCTTCAGAATTGGCAAATTATAATTTTGTCAATTGACATCCTGTGAAGTTGAACGAAAGCTTTTTTTAGCTATAAAATCATTCTATCATACAATTGAACCCATTTTAAAACTGAAAACCTAGGAAAGTATATAGTGATTTACAACAATGTAAGTTGCTTGTAAGCTGTAGGTAACAAACTTGTACTCAAATAAATTTTACATTGCTTATTGTATGCCTATTTTTTTCTTTAGTGCCTATTTGTTGCCTAAATCCCTTATTTTTAATGCCTATTTTAAACATTTTTGTTGCCTAAGAATCCGGTCCCTAGTTATTAAAAAAAATATTTGAAAAAAAAAGACGTTTTTGCTTTTTTATGGAAAAATAATGATTATATGATTTGGAAAATATTAATATTTAATGTAAATATTTTCTTAATCAGTCCTAAATATTATAAAAATAAAAGATTTTTTCAATAAAAAAATTAACATCTGATAGCCTTTAAATTATGGGTTTAACCTCCTTCAATAATATTATTTGTTTGTTTTTAAGCATTTAGCTGTTTTTCTTACAATCATTCTTTTCTTTTTTTAAAGTGTGACCTACCCCCATCATCATCCCACGCAAGTAACACACAGAGGTAAGGACCAGAGAGTTATAATTTTTTTTCACAATTAACATGATACAGCTCAATGGGGGAGAGGAACATAAGAGTTAAATCACTAAGCAAGAACATAAGCCAGATGGGCAATAAGAAACAAGGATTACCACCAAGGCCATATGGGCACCAAAATAATAACAAACAACAGACGGCCCCTTATTCTTAGAAATCCCAAAATGGCGTCATCAGAGAATGGCAATTAAACTCAAATAAATTGGTCTTCTATCTCACTATAGTAAATAACTTTCATAATTAATGGCAAAGAGCCAGCACATGCCCTAGCATAAAACTTATTGTGAGTAAAGATCACAAGTACCTAACCTAAACAAAGGTAGAGGAATTAGAATAATACCTGGCAAAATATAATGATCAAAAGTCTAAGAATACTAAATAACCTACGGTTTTAAGAATAAACGGAGTGCCCTTCGTAGATACATGCACTGGGTGGCTCGCGGCCCCATATTTAACCAACCTCTAAATGAAAACAAGGCGGTAAAAATAAACTATCTCAACCCTGAACAAATACTCTAATTAGGTCCTGGCGGCAAGAAATAAAGCTAGCATATCATGGCTTTCTAGAGCTAGTTACAACAGACCACTAAACTTTCCGTGATGCGGAAATTAAACGTACAAAATGTATGAAGCCAGAGAGTACCCGTCATTTGGCCTTAACTTTAGGCCAAATTACTTTAGGCTGAGTTTAGGCCGAATGACTTTTGTCGAACTTAACTAAATCAATTTTTGTATTCGAAATACATTTTAGGCCAAATGACTTTAGGCTAACTGACTTTTAGGCCAAATGACTTTAAATAAATGTTCTATGTCTAAGTTTTATTCGGAAACATTCGCTATGATGTATTGTGATGTTAATAGAGGGCAGCATGTGTCCTATTTAGTTAAATAGTATATAATATCGTTTCTAAATACATGAGTCTTCTTTGATGTAATTATTTACCAATGTCTAAAGCAGTGGTTATCAAAGTGTGATGTGCAACCTCCAAGGATGAGCGCGATAGTTGCTAGTTTCCTAACAAAATGTAAAAATATGCATAGGTATACTGAACCAACAATATATTTGTATTCAAATCATACAACACTGGAAGGGGAGTGGAGGGTAGAGGGGTCGTGGCGCAACTTCCTCACTTGGATGTAAAGGATGCCACAGAGTAAAATGTTTGAGAACATCTGCTCTAAAGAATACAGGTATCGCTCACTTTAGTTCCTGTGATCAGGTAAGAAGCTAGAGAGCGTTAGTATCTTTTCACAATAACACGCACTCCAGTCAACCAGTAGAAGAGTGTGAATAACTAAGGTTTCAATTTATGGTTTTAACTTTTTAAGTACCGTAGTGATTAAAACTAAAGCACCCCAATCACCCTCCCCATATATGGTAGAAAGAGAATATACTTAATAAAGTACAACAAAAATAACTTATTTATAATAAACATACTAACTACCATTTGTACTCGTTAACGATTGTAAAAGCACTTAAATTTGCTTTGTAATGTTTAATATTAGTAATTCTTTAGTAGATCCAGTACGGTTGAGTAATATAATATTGGCGACATGAAAACCTCGCCCATAAATGCATTCTTTGTTGCTATCGCCGTATTGTTGTGATACAAAAAGAGGTTATGATGACTAACAATAAGCGTCTTTCAATAGCACATAGAGGTAGTGGAAAACTCGGCCCCCCACCCATCCGGTATTCGAAGCCCAACCTTCCCATTACTAGCAAACTGGTAAGTAGTGGATGAACTGAGAGTTCTGGGCCACTTTCTACCATAAGGTTTAACATTGATCCACACCGCACCCCGTGTAAGGAAGATCACTTTCTCCTGGATCACTTTCTCCTGGATGCCTGATGCTAGTGTCTCCTGGTGGTGAGGGAGAGTAGTAGTGGCTGTAGTAGGGGGGACGGTGACCTATTCCAACTTGACCTTTGACCTACTTTCAGAGTTCATTTTGAGCTACCGTTATTCCCGTGGCCACTGATTGGTTGCTATAAATAGCCTCCTTCTCCCACATACTTTCTCCCTCCAGCTGCCGCTCCCCTACAGCCAACAAACCTCGGACATGTTGATTCTTGATGATTGTTAATTGTTAATTGATTATTGTTAATTAATTAATTGATAGTATAGAGGTGTTGGAGTTTTTATTAATCGATTAGAACCTCTCGCTAGCGCTACCTTATGTTGAATGCACATTGGTTCCTCCGTCACAAGGCTCTGTCGGAATGCACCTCTCCTGACGGCTTTTTAATTATTAATTGATTTATGCTAATTAATTATTGGCTAGGATTGAGGTGTTGGAGTTTTAGGGCGTTGTAGTTTATTAGAACATGGTTGGCGGCAGGTAGAATATGATAAATGGTTCATAGCATGCGTGCATCCTTTGGTTACAGTGACACGAGGGGTGAACCTCTTTCATTTACATCAACTCAAATGACTGAGAGCACACAATGTTGTCTGTTAATCAATTTCTCCCTTTCACTTTTCTGGCACTGGAATTTCGCCTCACCCCCCAGAGCCGAGGTTGTTCAACCTGAGTTTGATGAACCAGGCATTAACCTCGACATATCAAGGAGTCGTTGCCTTGAATCACTCCCCTTCCTCTTCCGTGTAAAGTACCGTTGCCAGTCAGTTCAAATAGCACATCTCATGAACGTAGACATGCAATGCTCAACTGCTCTACCTCAGAGGCTTACTACCCCATCGGTTCTAATAAAGTATAAGTGTAATTGTAAATAACACACACACACACACCCTATGCGTAGCCATGAGGGGTTCGAATCCTGAGAATGACCACATGGTTTAAGGTGCTACTCACGCAATAAACTAGACTGCTAAAGATGGGAAGGAAACCGGGTTTTGATCCCTGTCAGGTGTATCGAGGCTGGGGATTTTTATATAGCTGTAAGTTATTAACTGACCACATGGTTTAAGGCGCTACTCTCACAATAGACTAGACTGCTAAAGATGGGAGGAAACAGGGTTTTGATCCCTGTCAGTATAGCTGTAAGTTATTAACATAAAGAACCGAGTAACTTGTCATGGAATCAAACCCCGATCTTCCCGTAATTACCTATGCCTGTAATAAAAATAAGTGCCGAAATCATATCAGGTGTTAAAGGACAAGGGCCTCCTCACTTGAATGTAGCTTCAGCTGCGCGGAGGGAGGGTGGGAGAATCCCCCGTCGGTTGTTTTGTTAATCTCCTTCTCCACAAGTTAAAACGGTAGGGGAGGTGTGAGAAATGTATCTTTTCAATCCGTAGGTCAAGTAAATTCGAATAAGAGGAAATATTAATGAAGCTGAATCAAGCCCTGCGTTGGCCAAACATATAGGTAGATTTAAATAGCCAAAGTTATTATTGGAATCGAAATCGGTTCCTGCAACAAATATAGCGTTCTGTCTCTCCAAGGATTCGAACACGGGACTTTTAGCGTGTTTGGCAGCTTTGCACGGACTCGAACCCCCACTACCTTCCACTAATTGAGGAACCATTCGAAGAATGCCCATAATCGTGCCGTGTGCTTATAGGACATAATATATCCACAATGTGTAATATTTCTCATTAAAAATTGTGTTGTAACCCGGCTAAAACACAAGCCTGTGTTTGAAGAAGGATAATTTATCTTTATCGCATAGTTTCAACATTTTACTAGATTCTTGTTAAACTTTAAAATGCACGGCTTATGATTTAGTAAAAACATATTGAAACTTAAATGCGACGTTTAAAACACCAATGTCCTGATCCCATTGAGAGTGATCTTGGTGATGGAAAATCGTGAGGGCGATATATAAGTTCCGGTTGAATAATTGCACGTGGTTAGGCGATGGGTAATAAGAACTGGTGGTCACGTGCTTGATTCCCCAGGAGAAACACATATCCCCAAAGACCCTGGACCTAAAACATGGCCCGTTGTCACTCATAACGACCTTAGGGGTTCCTAAGATCACCCACACACGCCTACATAATGCCTTTACCATCGAAATCGCCTTCATATTACTTAGGGGAATGAGAACAACAAATTTGGAAAAGGCGTCCATAACAACGAGAATAGACGTATTACCTTGGGTGGACCGAGTCAGCGGTCCTACAAAATTTACAAAAGCGTTTTTCCAAGGCCTCTTAGCTACATCTGACGAGTGGAAACCAATTTTAGAGTTATTAGCGGGCTTTGCTAACTGGCAAGGTTCACACTTGTGCACCCAGTCCCTAACGTCTCTGATGAGGTGGGGCCAGAAAAAATCTTTAGATATTTTACGTTCGGTCTTAAGGACACCACAATGCCCACCAAGAAGGGAGTCATGAAAATACCTGAGCAACATCGGCCTGAGTTTCTCGAACACAAAGTATCTAAGTCTACCTTTAATCCTAACTATGATTAGGTCTTTATAGATGCCATAACTACCTACCTTCTCACCCGTCTTTAACCTATCAACAACCTGCAAGCAAAATTGATCTTCAGACTGGTGATCCTTAATAGATACAAACGATTCCGGGATAGTGTGTATGACGCATAACGAGTTTTCTTCCCTATCGTCACCAACGGGCTCCTTATACTCTGACATACGGGATAACACGTCAGCTACAACATTGAGTTTTCCGGCAACGTGGTGCGTGGTGAAGCTATATCTGGACAGCTTCCAGACCCACCGACCAATTTTCCCGAGTTGCTTAGGGTGGTTCCACATCCAACTCAATGCCATGTTGTCGGTGAATAAGTCAAACTGACGAAATTCAAGGTAATCTGTGAATTTCTTTATACCAAAGATGCAGCCGAGACATTCCTTTTCGCACACGCTGTATTTTTTTTCAGCCGGGCTAAGAGTCCTGCTAGAAAATGCTGCTGGCCTGCCTACTACATTCAGGCGTCAGTTGAGCCAGAATAATAATTGTCCTTTATTAACAGAAAATACTTTGATCCTCCAAGCAATGGAACTTCTATTGGTCCACACACATCCATGTGTACTAGTTCACAAGTTCCAGTTATTGACGTTTCACTTCGCTTGGATGTTAAATTAGGCATTTTCCCTTTTCAACATCTGTCACAACATTTTCCATTTGCTTCTTATGTTATATTATATTTGCTCTGTATCTTCTTCCCATATTTTGATGACCTGCTGATGATGTTCATGCCACTCTGTTTGACTCTCCTTACCATAACATATATAACTATGTTCATCTGAACTAAAATGCATAATATACATCTTGATATGTCTATAGCCGATTGCAGACACTTTACCGCCGTTTTATATTTTACACAACTGACTGTCGAAAGTCATTTGATAGCCTCTGTCCATAACACTCCTCACTGAAAATAAGTTCACCGTCATTTTAGGTACATACAAATCATTGTTCAAAGCTGTTTCTATCCATTCCACATTATTGTATAACGAGTTACGTATAACAGTTACAAACAAATAGGGTAACACTTACTATATGCTCTATTTTTGAATTGAATAAAATACTGTTATTCTCTTGTAACCTTCCTGCCAGTTATTTCTGGAACTTTAAGCTGGTTACAATAATTGTATACTTTTAGTTCGACCGTTCCATAATCCACCGCGTCCAGATTGCTTTCATCACCAGTACAATCTTATTAATCATGTATAGTTCAGTGTATGTGGCAATTAGTTCCTTTACGTCGCACACGTGTTCTGTTGAATTTATGTCTCGAGTAGTTCAGTTACTTTGTTCATCTTAAGATCCATCTAGAACGTCATTTCCGCCTTTTTCATTCTTGTACATGGCGTCAATGATGTAGCCTACTTTATTATGTATCATTCAATAATGCTCTACACTGCATAAATAAATATTAACACACTTAAGTTAGTACGTACGGTTTATTATACTAAACCTTAACATGTTCACTTAGCCCGGTATCGAGTAACTTATTTTAGTTATTATTGAAGTTGCCCATTAATGCGTTCCCTTTATTATCATTAGTTGAATTTGCACTATTGGCCCCCCCCCCTTATGCCGTAATTTATTTAATCGAACTTTACATTCATTAATATGATGACCGAAGTTTTTATAAAAATGGCACGGCCGCTTTGATGATTCACAGTCTCGCTTGAAGAGACCCGTTTTGCGACATGGGAAACATTTTACCGCACTTTGGTAACACTTGCTAGCCATCACCACACAAAACCCTGCAGTTGCCGGTATATCAATCCCATATTGCCATTCTTACTCAACGAATAGGCGTGCTGTTAGCTCATCAGTGCTTTGTTTTTCCGTTGGTTTAGACTCCCAGGCCGCCACAAAATGTTTGAACTTACTTGGTAACGACATTAATATCTTCGTGAGTAACATTTTGCCAGAAATTGTTTCTCCTAGCTGAGCTGTTTTTCCTTGGATTTCTTCGAGCCTCGCAAAAAAGGTTAAAATGTATTCTTCTTCACACTTTAGTGAGAATAATTTCTGTTGTTCTAGGTGTAAACTCGTTTCAGATTTTCATTCATATACCGACATCAATTTTGTCCACATGTTCGCAAATGATGTGTTGATTACGTGCACTGTAACTTTTTCGTTCAGTAGTCTAGTCAACGAAGTAAAAATAGGGGAAATAATTCGTGTAGTCACAAATTTTTGTACAGTGGTAGGGGGGAGTACCATAAACAACATACTAAAAATCCTGACCGGTGGGGGGTGAGCGTTTAAAGGTCATTCTTCCACGTTATTCTCGTATAACTCGAAAACCGTGGCCTCTAACGAAAAGGTGTTCATGTACAAAATTAATATACATTAAATTACCTACAAAAAATATCCTAATCATTTTTCTCTAGGATGAATTGTTTATGATATGCAGGGGATAGAAAAATCGCGGATTATTAAAAATAGTGTTTTAATGGTATATTATTATTATTATTAACACCGCGTCTTACTACCCGTTCGGGTTATACGCACTTACGCTAATGTGAAATGGTAGGGTGATTGTGA
>CABEEJ010009198.1:0-19795 GCA_901482245.1 Timema douglasi
AATAAACCTTTGATTGATAATGCTATGACGATCCAGTGTGTACCCCCTCTGAGATCTTGTTAAGAATAAACCTTTGATTGATAATGTTATGACGATCCAGTGTGTACCCCATCTGAGATCTTGCTAAGAATAAACCTTTGATTGATAATGCTATGACGATCCAGTGTGTACCCCCTCTGAGATCTTGCTAAGAATAAACCTTTGATTGATAATGTTATGACGATCCTCTGAGATCTTGTTAAAATAAGACTAACTGAACCCCAGGAATGCTGTGAAGATTCCCAAGAACTCATCTGTCCTCACCGGAGGGTGTTGACTTGATCGTGAATGTTTGGAATAAAAGATTACATCCAAACAGGTCGCCTTAAACACGCTCGCCGCGGGGATGTGGAGAAAGAAGGGGGTAAATTAAGGAGGCGTGGGCAAAGTAACTGGCAAATACAACAACGCTCACTTGAGGGAACACATAGCATCCTCAGCCTAACGTACGGTTTGGCCGATCATTCTTGGGTTGTCCTCAATTCTGCACCGGTGATCTCATCTTTTCTCCGCGGCAATGTTAAACATTCAAAAACTGGTCTCCGAGATATAACATAATTTAATGTAGGGAAACAAATAGCCGAAACTATTGTTAATGCATTTTAGTGAGGATATCACCTCTTAGATATCATATTATGAAAATTGAAAAATGACACCTGGACACGGGAATCGAAACCGGGACCTTCGACTTAGTACGCCAATGCTATCCAGGATTCGTCCCGTGCCCATGGCCATTTTTAACTCATAGTTTAAGGCAGAGTCTAAGATGGAAGTGCGGAAGTCATCAGATTATAAACATGTGATTATCTAAGATCACAGCCATCAGACAACGCAGCCGTTAGCGACTCGGTAGTTGGCATTTTTGCAGCCATTAGACAATTATATATAATTGATCTTTAATAATCACATGTTTATAAGCTGACGACTTCCGCACGTCCATCTTAGACTCTGCCTTAAACTATGAGTGAAGAATGACCTTGAGCATGGGACGAATCCTGGATAGCTCAGTGGTAAGAGCATTGGCGTACTAAGCCGAAGGTCCCGGGTACGATTACCGTGTCCAGGTAACATTTTTCAATTTTCAGAATATAATTCAATGTAACAAAATATGTCTTTAATATCATAATTATGATACAATATTGTGTGCATGAATGTTTTTATTATATATTAAAAGGTATTCAGAAACTTATTTTGGTCGAATCATGTACCACCCACATTAACCAAAAAGAAATACGTGACGTAATTTAAGCATTAGGCCGATTATTTAAAGTATCAAAGGGCATTTTACTTAATTTACAATTTCAGTTTCACCTGAAGAGGTAGCTTTGGAACGTAAGGCATTAGGCCCAAAGTAGATTGAATTCTAGGTCAAGGTTTGAATCTCTAATGTATGGATTTCTAGATATTAGCTTTTGTTTCTTTACGTAGATGTTTTGTGCGTTTAGCTACTCCTCCGAAATAGATGAAATTTACATGAATATATGTCAACAAAAGAAAAGTTGGGTTTTTAAGAAAATAAACTAGCATTTGACCAAATTATAATTGAAAACTATGAATATGTTAAACTACCCTCCATGTACTCTTTAAAGATCGAACCTCGGCCCTTGATCAGAGTCAAGAGTGCTAACATCGTCACCAACTCTTCTTGGTACTGAGCCAGTGCCTCATATGTCTAGTATATTATTATTATTATTATTAGCACCGCGTCTTACTACCCGTTTGGGTTATACGCACTTACGATAATGTGTAATGGTAGGGTGATTGAGAGATTAAATGGAGGACCTACAGTTTAACGTGGAATCCGAACCACAGTGGATGCCTGGCATTCCTCACATTCACAAGATGTTTTGTCAGAGGTGAAGGAAGGGTTTGGTAATCAGATAAATCTGTGCCGGGACCGAGGATTGAACCCCGGCCGCCAGCACAGAAGTCTGACACTTTACCCCTAGACAACCAGGTCACCTATTCTACAACTATTTTCAACCTTGGGATATGGTAGTATTCCTCCCTGGGTGAATCACTGACCTCATTAGTTGCATGTTTTATAGAACTAATCGATTCACAACTTAATAAATGCCTGATTCTGAAAGACCTGACCTTGAAGTAGAATCTTCCAGACAAGTTTAACCCCGCTAAGAACTCGTTCCTAGTAACAGGATTCACGTGTTTTTCAAACTAATGTGGCGACACCGTCTCAAGAGGGTGCGAATGGAACATTGTAGTACTGTATGTATGTGAGCTATATTCTCACGTTGATACGTATGTGCAGTGCGATAGAACATGGTCGACAATGTGAACAATCGGATAGCTTAGCGAACACGCGAACACGCGACTCAAAGTGCCTGAAGACGTGGCTTACAGTATCATGTTGTCATGTTTAGGACTGGACTGGTAGGTTTACTTCTCTTCTAACTATTATTCCCAGGTAGTTTCACTTGACATGTTGTTTCCTTACTTTTATTGTCTGTTTGTCATCGTTTGGGAAAAACACGCCGAAAAGACGTGTGTATTTGGAGCAAAGTAGCCGTAATGTCCGTCTAAAATATGTGTGTTCATGTCAAGAACTATTTACAAAATGGTTCATTAAATACGGTACCGAGATCTATACATTATTATAGTTATATTATCAAACAAACATCAGACATATTAACCAAAATATTGTTCACCTAAGTATGCTTATGATAAAACTATATCAGTTTATATCTACACAATACAATTATACATGATTTAATTCTATACATATATTATCCTAGATATACACAGAGGAATCGGTTTTAAAGTACATAACAACACTTTATTAGATTACATTGCTAAGCTAATATTCAGTGGACTCGTTTGGAAAACGCTACTAACTAGTAGATCATTATTTATATGCCAATACCAGAAATATTAGTCGGTAATCAGAACTATAACACATATTATAATGTATATATGATGTAAATAATACACTGATATACATATTTATATTTTCTCTGGTAGAACAATAATTTTTGAAATAACCATATCCAATTAGATGTTTTATCACTTAGTTGTGGATATTTTAAATTATTATTATTACTAGCACCACGTCTTACTACCCGCTCGGGTTCTACGCACTTACGCTAATGTGTAATGGAATGGTGATGGTGAGATGAAACGGAGGACCTACAGTTTAACGTGGAATCCGAACCACGGTGGAAGCCTGGCATTCCCCACATTCACAAGATGTCTTGTCAGAGGTAGAAGGAAGGGTTTGGTAATCAGATAAATCTATGCCAGGACCTAGGATTGAACCCCGGACCCCCAGCATATAAGTTTTACACCTTACCCCTAGACCACCAGGTCACCGATATTTTAAATGAGAGTGTTTTACATCAAAGTTGTTATGAATATTAGGGCTATAATAAGTTTTTAACTGCCATCTCAGTCACTCACTTGTAATGTACTGCACATATGACTACACTGAGCACAAATCATAATTTGGTTTCTACTACAAGTTGCCATATTATCTTCTAATACTAGTTCTGTTGTACTTAAAAATGATTACTCTTGTGAGTCTTCAATCCTATAAATATATAATAGGTTTATTCTTATTATTAATAAATGACATTGAGACCTAACAGTGATAGATTATTTATTAGGGTATTGATTTTTTATTAATTTTATTATTTTTAAAACCCAATTTTAATAAATTTATCTCTTGAAGCAGTTTTAGAGTGAGCTCCTAATCGATGATACCGTTTTCTGTTCTCGCGTCACGTGAAGTGTAACTTTGGTCTCTTCTAAATTATAATCAAATAATTTTAGATAAATTAACTTTTAAGTCATGGCACCAACAACTTGTAACGTGCCCGTTTGATAGTTATTTATCTACCTGAAACTTACCTAGAATTTATTATTGGTCTATTCTTTCTCACCTCAATAATAATTATTGAAATAATAGTATGTGTGAATATGAATTTATATGTGAATCATATTCTTGTAATAATATGGTCACAATTAAAACTGATATTAAAATATATTAATACTCCAATCATTAAATTTTAAAAGTAGAGAAAACTATGTCAAATATCATATTTTCTTTTTCATGTGAATCGGAGCGAATTTATACTACAAAGACCATTCCTAGAAATGAACACGTGATGGTATAGTTTCTAGAAAACAAAATCAATAAAATCTGGTCATATATATGCTGAAGTAAAAATATAACAATAAACTTGTTTGGATAATTTCTTTTTTTAATGAAAAGTTGAAACTTTCATGAACATATCTAATCTATTAAAGTGTGCTCATGAGTGAGATTTAAAAAGAAAATTGCATTTAAACCATATAACCCAGTGTCTTACTTTAAACATGACCTGAAGGGGAAGTGTGCACATAACAACCACTTGAGAAATAGTAAATGTGAGACATAAGGTAAAAGATAAACATGGGAAGGAGTAGAATAAGAGATAGGGGATTATAGACAAGCGAGGACATAATCATGATTCACCGTGAAGCAATGGAGAGAGAGACATGAAGATAGAAGGTTAGAACAACCTGGCCATATAGTGCCAACATCCAGTGTGAGAATTTCCCCCCCTCTATTCTCTATTTGCAAGCCTTCTTTTAGCAGAGAACTAGCCAACCAGCTGAGAGACCACGGGGGTAACCTACCTGTCGTGAGAACATCTTCAACCAAGCCGCAGATACACCCACAAGCTCTAGCCAGGGGGGGAGGGGGGGTCAGCAAAGGTCAACACTGAAGCACGTATAGCGAGGAAGAAAGAGAGGTCACGACGTGGAAAAGAAAAATAAGGTAGGAAGAGGAAGGTTAAGAAAAGACAGGAGAAGAGTACCCCCGTAGTGAGATGAATCTTGGAGAGCAATCGGGGGGACTCTATAAAACGTGGCGCCAATTCACGGTCAGGATCATTGTATTTCAAGGTCTCGTTGGGTGCACTTTTTTGTTTTGTTGGTTGGTTAGTTTTGGTGTTGGACCGGTCTAGACTCTGTACCACGTGACAAGATGCTAGCGAGGCTATTACTTCTAGGGACCCTACTGGTGGCTTCCGGCGCGGCCGCAGATAATGACGTTGAAGTGAACATTTCCGGTGACGACTCTATCAGTTCCGGTCTTAAGACGTTCCTCAGACTGTACAGCGAGTGCGACCACAAGGACGGGATAGCGCCGTGTCTGAAGATGAGGGCGATCACGTTCTTCGACCGTGCTCTCAAGATGAAGGACATACCTTTGTCGGACTCTCTGGTGCTAGTGAAAACGGGCTCTGGCGAGATAGCGATACCGGCGGGAAGGTCCTTTTCAGAGTCCGAGACTGAGGTATCCGAGGATGAACTGGATAGTCTTCTGTTTGATCGCGTCGCGAGGTTCTTCAACAGCCACAACGTGCAGATCAACTTACCACGCGTGGACGATCAGCAGCTACAGAGGAGTATCGAGGAAGGTGCGTAGAGATTCTTGTCACGTGAGTTGCTTACCGGCGCTCGGATTCAGATAGAGAGTGATCTGTATTGGTAACTGTTACTTCATGTGTGCTGGACCTATACAGGTATCATCCTACTGAGGCACAACCACCAGACACATAACCGCTGGTTTATCAGAAAATATAGCTATTGCTCAAATTTATTATTATTATTATTATTAGCACTACGTCTTACTACCCGTTCGGGTTATACGCACTTACGCTAATGTGTAATGGTAGGCTGATTGTGAGATGAAATGGAGGACCTACAGTTTAACGTGGAATCCGAACCACGGCGGAGGCCTGGCATTCCCCTTTAAACGAAATTAATATCGTTAACTTAATATAATTATTCTTAATTAATATTAGTTCTAGTATAGAATCCTCCAGGACTGAAATTCCTCCTCTTAGACCGTAGTAGGTCCAATCTCGGCCTCCATTGATGGGAGCAAGATAAGGATTGAAGGGATTTCAATCTTATTTCAAGATAAAACAGATCGGTAAGTTTTAAACGGTTGTAAATCAGCGGCAAAGAAATGTCTTTCATATTATAAGTGGATTACTATTGGCTATACAATTTCGTTTATATCAACTATAATATTTTATATTATGTTTGGGATCTAATTTTGTTTTTAAAAGACCGTACCAAACCCTTCCTTCACCTCTGACAAGACATTTTGTGAATGTGGGGAATGCCAAGCCTCCACCGTGGTTCGGATTCCACGTTAAACTGTAGGTCCTCCATTTCATCTCACAATCACCCTACCATTACACATTAGCGTAAGTGCGTGTAACCCGAACGGATAGTAAGACGCGGTGCTAATAATAATAATAATTTAAAAGAGCTAAGTCAGACAAACCATGTATAGTTATGTTAAAATATTATTTTAGCATTAATTATGGTTTCCTAAAGAAAATTATTAAGATTTTATATCATCTAATATATTACACAATAATTTAAAAAGTGTTACAGCCGAATTTAAAATGATTTGTTTTAAAAGAATAGGAGCTACTCTCTCGGTACAATGATTTCCCGAAGCCAGGTGTCTGGGTGGGTATTTCTTCCCAAAATTGTTTCCCACTCTCCCTCCAAACAAATGCATGTATCATTCTTACTAATTCTACCTATCTTATCTCAGTCTCATTAGTGTGTGTGTGTGTGTGTGTGTGTGTGTGTGTGTGTGTGTGTGTGTGAGTATATACGAATAGCCCGGATGAGTAGTAAGACGCGGAACACACATAAAATGAACAATTTGATGTTGAAGAAGGGACTTCCCATGGAGCACCTGTTGTCTTCTTCCTTATTGCGAGTATTTCGAGACACAAGAAGTAGGACGGAGAGTAAAGTACAGTACTTCACCACTCAACAGATGGTCTAATCAAACAAACTCTACAACCACTCGAAAATAGCCAACCATCCGATTCACGTTTTGATGTCATTGTCCAACTCGACCAAGGGAAGTGGGCTCTCTATTAGCATATGGCCTAATCCAGGAGGTTAACTGTAAAGTAATCCCACGTAAAACAGGAGAGGATTTCATTGGTTCTATTGGCATACATAGGGATATACTCAAAACTCACTACCTGTACTAAAGATGTTTTAGGTTAAGAGGCTCAATCATCTCATGGCCGATTGATATGGGGATTAGTTACATGATTGTAATTGAAAGAGAATTATTGCGTTCTTCACTTGACATAAGTCAAATTGGAATCAGTGTTTTTTTGTCAATTTTAAAATATAGTTATTATTATTAGAACCGCGTCTTACCTCCCGTTCGGGTTATACGCACTTACGCTAATGTGTAATGGTAGGGTGATTGTGAGATGAAATGGAGGACCTACAGTTTAACGTGGAATCTGAACCACGGTAGAGGCCTGGCATTCCACACATTCACAAGATGTCTTGTCAGAGGTGAAGGAAGGGTTTGGTAATCAGATAAATTTGTGCCGGGACCGAGGATTGAACCCCGGCCACCAGCATAGAAGTCTGACACCTTACCCCTAGACCACCAGGTCACCTGAGATATAGTTAAACATTGTTGTATTTTTTGTAAATATGGCAAAACATTCGTTCTAGCCAAATAAATACAGTTAGTTTTCAATTACAAAGCTAATTGCTTCATTCGCCGCCTGGTCTAACGTGCAACTCTCATGTTAGACTATACGTCTGAAGATGGAATGATCGAGATTTGATACCAGTCAGTTGCACTGAAGGTTTTTTCCAAGATGGTTTTCCACTCTCCCTCCACGTAATCCCGGACGAACTTCTTCTAAATTAAACCTTCCTCCTAATCTCTAACTCATTAGTGCATAGGCGTGTACCACAAACGGGTAGTGAGACGCGGTGCTAAATAAAACACAAGGCTTAATTTAATTCTTTCACACAGTAATCTTAACAGATCTTGAATAGTGAAAGTTCTGGATGTTTCAAACACTGTTATGCTCGAGACAGTATTCGAGAGCTGTCGAGATTACTTTATGTATGAAATAAAACTAAATATTACTATCGAGGAAACATTTTACTTATTTTGTTCAAATAACCTTTTAGTTATAAAAATGAGAAAATCCAAGTCTAATTTCGCTTCTTCTTCTTCTGTGTCACCTGAAGAGTAACATCCGTTATTTGCCAGGGCGGGTATTATACTGACCACTGTAACAACCGCTTATTGAGGGTCGCAACTTCACACTCCGTCCCTACCTACATATTAATAATAATATAACTAGATATCTTTTCAATGTCACATGACTCTTAAGCGTATTTGCAATTTTAACTAAACAAATTTTTAGCAACAATTGAATAAAATATGGCTTCCGTAATATCATTTTGTTAAATTTACTACACATAATAATTTAAAAAGATATTTTACTCTTTTTCATGAGTATACAAAAAATTGATAGCAAAACATTTTTTTGTTAAAAATGCCTTATAAAATTATACGATTCACATGACCAGAATTCTAGAACTTTTTATATAACATTGTGAAATAAAATAAACTTAATTAATCTACTGATGAAAAAATTGTTTTGGTTTTGGTTAAAAAAGATTAAATTAAATTCCCAATCTTAGCTCGAACTATCGTTACACCCCACCTTAATTTAATACATTAGATATGTTCCTAGTGATGTATGATATGTTACACTACCCATGTATAGTGCACGGCAATGCTTAGAAAACATAAACTAAATTTAATGGGTTTTTTTGTTGCTAAGTCAGCTTAAAAAAAACACAATATATATGAATGTATTTTTAAACTAAACTTTTATTGGGCCTTAATATGGATTTAATTATATTTCATAAGCCCTGAAGGCTGAAGTAATAAATCTAGTTGTCAAGAGATTGACCTGCCTGTGACGAGGAGGTAGGGGTTGGAATCTGGACTGGATGTATTGAGGGTGCTTATTTATGAATGGGTTCTGGCTCTCTCCCCATGCTGTTTCAGGCACATGTTTTCTAAATGTTGGCTTAATTTTACTAATCCATTCGTGTAATTACATATGGATGGAATTAACGAATAAGCTAGAAAGATACGGCGAAGAACAAATATTTCCAAGAATAACAGTATCTGAAACATGTTTTCAACACAACATTATCCCATCCAATAAACATAATTAGCAATTACAAAAACACGTTTATAATTAATGGTCTCAAACATATTTAATCTTTCTTTCTCACGTGTCTAAGAAAAGTTTCCCACATTAGGTAGAGCGTCGAACGGTGTTTCCGCGATTAAAAATTGGACAAGACACGAATTGGATGGGCCGTGAAAATATAGACTTGCTCCCTGCGCGAGTAACTCAAGCAATGAACCTCGACTTATGATTCAAACAACCACAAACCAGTCATTTTAAAAACCAAGCTCATTCTTCCATGGCCTTAGTTTGTCCGTAATGAACCTCAACTTATGATTCAAACAATCACAAACCAGTGATTTTAAAAACCAAGCTCATTCTTACATCACCTTAGTTTGTCCATAATGAACCTCAACTTATGATTCAAACAATCACAAACCAGTGATTTTAAAAACCAAGCTCATTCTTCCATCACCTTAGTTTGTCCGTAATGAATCTCAACTTATGATTCAAACAATCACAAACCAGTGATTTTAAAAACCAAGCTAATTCTTTCATCGCCTTAGTTTGTCCGTAATGAGCCTCAACTTATGATTCATACAATCACAAACCAGTGATTTTAAAAACCAAGCTCATTCTTCCATCACCTTAGTTTGTCCGTAATGAACCTCTACTTATGATTCAAACAATCACAAACCAGTGATTTTAAAAACCAAGCTCATTCTTCCATCGCCTTAGTTTGTCCGTAATGAACCTAAACTGTGTTTACTCGTTAATTGTTACATCTGTATTAATCCTTAATTAATAAAACTTACATTTAAATTAATTATAGATTAGTGTAGCATAAATAATATTATACATTTTGTTTTTTATTAGAACTGTTGGATTTAGGTTCTTTAGTTCTTTCTTTTATACAAAAAGTATTTGCTTATACACTTTTAAAATTTATTTAAGTATTATTTACTTTAGGTATGATAAAATTTTAAGTTTTCAATAAGTTAACAAGGGTGATTTTTTTATTAAATATACCATAAAATTGTGGCGCAAATAAAATAGAAATCCTTCTTATTTCCTGCCCAAGGGCACGCGGAGTGGGCATCAATCTCATCTATCCTGGACTACCAGTGAAATGTTACAATTTTCCTCCCCTCTTTTACTGTATTAGAGTAACTAAAGTATCGATATCTCGTACGGGTAGTAAGACTTGGTGTCAAGGAGTTTATTCTAGTGTACTATAACTAAGGAGATTACCGATCTCCTGAGAGGAAGTCAGGGTTTAAAATACACGAGGTCAGCTCCAAAAATGTTGATGAATTCAACAAATGGTTTTTATTGAAATTTTAACTGGTACTTTCAAAGAGGTGCATTTACGAGTATATAAAAATGTTGATAACGTCAAATGATGCTACCAATATATTTTAACAACAAATTAAACCAATTTTATATGACTACTAATTCATAAAGTATAATTTTCTTAAGGGTGACCTAGTGGTCTAGGGGTAAGGTGTCAGACTTCTATGCTGGCAGCCGGGGTTCAATCCCCAGTCCCGGCATAAATTTATCTGATTACCAAACCCTTCCTTCACCTCTGACAATACATCTTGTAAATGTGGGGAATGCCAGGCCTCCACCGTGGTTCGGATTCCACGTTAAACTGTAGGTCCTCCATTTCATCTCACAATCACCCTACCATTACACATTAGCGTAAGTGCGTATAACCCGAACGGGTAGTAAGACGCGGTGCTAATAATAATAATAATAATAATAATAATAATAATAATAATATAATTTTCTTATTATAAGTGTATAATTTTCATTTAACATTTGAAATATAATTTACTCTCTATTAAAGTTTATATATTTATTGACTATGTTGGTTTTTATAACAAAATAGGGAAAATAGAATTTCATAAGAGGTTCCCTCTGATAAAATTGCTATAAAATACCAAAACAATAAAAAAAAATGGAAATTAAATAAAAATATAAAGTAAAGTACTGAAATTAAGATTTTGTTTTAGGATGAAACCTCATTCTCATTTTAAGGGCAGGGAAGTTATATCTCAAAGTAATTTTATAAAGACTATAATATTGCGCTAATGTGCATTGTTGGTTTGTCAGACCTAGAACAAATATGTCTGTAAATGTGAGATTATATATACTCTGTTGAATCTCATCTTTTATTTTAGCACCACGTCTTACTGCCTGCTCAGGTTATACTCTTTATCCATTAATTAGGCTAATAAGCTAGGAGTAATAAAGGTTAAATTTAGAGGAGATGTACCCGCATTTGGGTATAGGGACAGTGGAAAACTATTTTGATTAAACCAGCCCTAGTGCATCTGACCGAAAGAGACGCCTTAGACGACACAGCTATCGAAGCATGCTAATCTCACCTCTAACACAACATTAACAATGTATTATAAAGTATAGGAACAAAAAGGGTAAGAATAAAAAAGTAAACCATAATTTATCTTGCAAAAAAAAATTGAGTGCAGTGGGTCAGCCAAAGATTGAACTAAAGAGTCAGAGGTTAGGAAACAAACAATTCTGGGAACTTGCAAATAACTATAAGCATCGCAATTTATTTTTAAGCTTATCTTAAATCATGTATTATTTCAACGCATTAGTTGTTGGTTGGCAAAGGCAAACTGGGTTACTAAAGAAATATAGGTATATAAAGAAAAACGATAAATTATATTTTGAAATTAATGTAATATTCATTCATAGCTTTATGAATGAGTTACTAAAATTGTGATTTAAATTATTTATTGCGTACAACCCAAACGGGTATAGTAGCGTGGAGGTGGGAGAGAGTTGTTAAGTTATTATTATTAGCACCGCGTCTTACTACTCGTTCGGGTTGTACGCACTTACGCTAATGTGTAATGGTAGGTTGATTGTGAGATGAAATGAAGGACCTACAGTTGAACGTGGAATCCGAACCACGGTGGAGGCCTGGCATTCCCCACATTCACAAGATGTCTTGTCAGAGGTGAAGGAAGGGTTTGGTAATCAGATAAATCTGTACCGGGACCGAGGATTGAACCCCGGCCGCCAGCATAGAAGTCTGACACCTTACCCCTATACCGCCAGGTCACCTGGTTTAGTAGAGATGAGAAAGGTTGAGTATACTCAAATGTATACGCACTTGCGTGAATAGTGAAGAGGGAGCCCTTTAGTAAAAACCATCCTTAGTACGTCTGGTTGAAGGTAGATCCCGGTCCTACACATCATCAATAAACCCTATTAGATGGCGTTAAGTTGCCATGACCACCAATGTGGCTGTTTCCAAATTTATTTAAATTGTATATACAACACAAAAGTTCAACTTGTATGTTAATTAGTGAACAGATCTATATTTGTGGTAAAACTGTTAAATTGTGTACTAGTGATTAGCTATGAGAGGTATGTATAATAAAGGTAGATTGTAATAAAATGCACTCTCGTTAGCACGGAGGAGACAAATTAGGAAGCCCCTGTCAATCCTACTATCAACACCTAATGTATGACAGCAAACTGAAATGCGAGTCAAACGCCTTTTACAGTTTTATCACCACTGCTGGTATCAACACTATATTTAATATAATTAAATATTCCTTAGCAAATTTCTTACAATTATTGTTTATTATTTGCAAAAAATACTCGTAATTTTAACAAAAGAATTAATCGGTTCTCAGGTAACACACAAAGTACTTAAAATACTTATAAATATTCAGTTCATTGGCTTTAGGCAATTCACCGATTCTTTTGAACGGTTACCTGCTGGATTGAAACGGAATCACCGTAATATTTATATCCCGTTAGCAGTTTAATAAGTGGAGTAGTTTTATTCAATATCGCTTTTCGTAGTTATTGTTCCATTTATTCCCCTTCGTCTGACACGATGCAGAGCAAAACGTATCATTAATTTTTCAAAAATATACCCTCTCATTACCATGCTTTGTTCTTAAATTTGAAGAGAGAGAAAAAAATTAGATATCCGTTATTATTGTACACCAAGAGATCTTCCTTTCTCTTAAAAAAAAACGTAATGTACAGTTTGGTATCCAAGCATAATGCAGCCAACAATGTACAATATCAGATTTTGAAAAGGGGCCACAACAGCTATTTGCAATAATAACACCGGTACCCCTATACTTAGCCAGGCTTCATGTGCTGAGGAAACTGGTGTCAGAAGTGCTCTATCAACCTAGCTTAGCCCGCTATATTTATACAGACACCCATTTCTGAGTGAGAGTGTGTTACGATACTGGAAAGCACTTCAGGAAATCCGTTCACCATAGGAATTGTTTTCTGAAAGGCCTTTTTCCTTACCAGAAATCTATTATATAGTAGTATATTGGTAGGAAAAAAGACCTTCCAGAGAGTAATTCCTATCGTGAATGCACAGTAGAATAGCTTGTTTATTTGAAATCGGTCGTACTTCAGTTATATATTGGGTCATTAACACATTTTGTATGTAAATAAAATATTTAAAATATTTATTAACAACGATGTGGGTACTATTTGTATTGATGCATATTATTTTTGTAACAGAATTAATTTCGCATTAAGCCTGGTTTAATTGCATTATTGCACTATGCACGTTTATTACTTAATTAATTTAGTAATAAAAGAAAACTCAAATTTGACAAATACTATCGACTCTAAAAGAGTAAACTCCCAAAACATTTACGCAAAAAAACAGGATCTTCTTAAAATTTAAAAAATGTTACTCTTAATAAACCTCATAGTCTGAAACAATATTTCACCTGTTAGCGTCTGTCTATTTAGACAGGGGTGACCTGGTGGTCTAGGGGTAAGGTGTCAGACTTCTATGCTGGCAGCCGGGGTTCAATCCCCGGTCCCGGCAAAGATTTATTTGATTACCAAACCCTTCCTTCACCTCTGACAAGACATCTTGTGAATGTGGGGAATGCCAGGCCTCCACCGTGGTTCGGATTCCACGTTAAACTGTAGGTCCTCCATTTCATCTCACAATCACCCTACCATTACACATTAGCGTAAGTGCGTACAACCCGAACGGGTAGTAAGACGCGGTGCTAATAATAATAATAATAATAATAATACAGTGATGAACTGAAGAAAATAGGACTGGTCTTTGTGTCTTCCCCTGATATCATATTGTAATATTATCGGTTATTTCAGAAAATGCACGTGGACACCCCTGAAACCAAATCAAACCTAACTTACTCTGAAGGTGTTTACTGGAGCCAATTTTAACTTGTCTGTGCTATCTCTGTCCAGGTCGTGGGAAGATGAAGAAGATGATGGGCTCCATGATGATGCTGTTCGGCATGAAGATGATGGCTATGATGCCCATAGCTATCGGCGGTCTGTTCCTCCTCGCCGGTAAGGCCCTAATCATCAGCAAGATAGCGCTGGTCCTCACCCTCATCATAGCCCTGAAGAAGTTGCTGGCCCAGAAACAGGACCACGGCCATCACGAGTCGCATGGGTGGCAGTCCGGCGGCGGAGGTGGGGGTGGTTGGGACAGGCGCTCCTTGGAGGCGATAGAGGCGGCGCACAAGATGGCGTACCGGGGGCAGGTGGCTGACAACACCGTGGTTCAGCCACAACAGCAGTGAGCACAACGCATCACTCAGAGGGGAAAACCTAAAGACTCAGAATAATATCCTTCTATCCTCCTCTACCCATGAGCACAACCCAGTACTTGACCTGTTCAGGACCTAGTAGCGGGGCTCCAATCTTTCACTGGTTGTGATTGAGGGGGGAGATAACAATACTAGAAGCACAATTGTTAAATTATATAGCTCTTCCTATATTGTATCCATCATAGTGGGTTTGTTCTTACACCTGTTTCCTTTGTGAGTGTCCTGACCACACCTGTTTCCTTTGTGAGTGTCCTGACCACACCTGTTTCCTTTGTGAGTGTCCTAGACCATACCTGTTTCCTTTGTGAGTGTCCTGACATTCAAAGGAGTCTTAATTGGAATCGTTATAATGGTTTGTTAGTATCCTCGCGGCTTAACATAATAATATGGGAAATATTACCTAATTATTTGTGGTAGCATTTTAAATTTTATTCGCGTTGTTTATTTAGTTAAATACCTATTTTATGTATATATCAATACGCTACATGTGCGCACACACACAAAACTATATTCGAACGCGCTCACTAAATTTGGGAAAACAAAGTAAAGTTTTATGACAAAATAAAAACATGGATCATTGACGGTAAAATAAAATTATTAAACTTGTATAGTTAAATTTATTATTTCAATATAAGTTTTTTAATTACGTAGTCACTCAAGTGTTAACTCAATGATGGTCAAAAATACTGTTTAAAAAATCATCTACGTGTTTTATCTGCTTTGAAAAAAATAACCAGAATAACCCACAATGAAAACATTAGAATTAATAAATATTAATAAAAAATATCTTAAACACAGCTTACCTCAGTAATTTTGTGTGAATCCACAAAAAAATATTATGCTTTAAAGTAGTTTCATGAGTTATTTATTAAAAATAAACTCTCATTAATAAGATACATTTCACACCTTCTAACCTTGATACAACCCAAGTAATTATATATTTATAGCCTGATTTTATTTGGATTAATTGTCTAGAAAATACGAACATATATTCTTACAGACAGCATCTCTATTTCCCTTTTTTATTATTGCTATTTTATAGGTATTGATAATATCTATCAAAAGTGACAGATGACTTGATGTATGAATGTATTAAAATTGTTTTAGTAACCTTAGCTCTTACCATCAAAATAAGGTTGTATTATAACAATTTGTTTGTACTCAAACAATATTAATACTATATTTTTAATTAAAATTGTATTTTTATCTTGTCCCTTTAATGTTATCTGACTATCTAAGAGAAATGTAATGAAAATGTATTTACAAACTGTTTTAATTTTAAGGATTGTTTATTTATGTATATTTATAACGATATAGTTTTATCTCATATTTAAAAAAAATTGATATAACTTATTGACATAAACTTTTATCGGGAAACTAGTTAATATTTTACCATACAATATACCATATATTGCCAGACAGTATTACATCATCACTAATAATACCAAAGACGAACTTAACAACTTGCACAAAAAAGAAATTATAGTTTTTGTAGTGATTTCATGAAACATTGACTGTGACTTGGACTTTTATAATTCAAATTAATTTGTACATTTATTCATATATTACGTCTCATTTAATTAGTTGTTGTTTTAAACTATAATATTTGTTATTTATTGATTCAAGTTGTATTATGTGTTAATAAATGTTGATTTTTTAAAATACATGGTGTCTGTAATCATTTAATAACATATGTACTATATTATTATTATTATTATTATTATTAGCACCACGTCTTACTACCCGTCCGGGTTATACGCACTTACGATAATGTGTAATGGTAGGGTGATTGTGATATGAAATGGAGGACCTACAGTTTAACGTGGAATCCGAACCATGGTGGAGGCCTGGCATTCCCCACATTCACAAGATGTATTGTCAGAGGTGAAGGAAGGGTTTGGTAATCAGATAAATCTGTGCTGGGACCGAAGATTGAACCCCGGCCGCCAGCACAGAAGTCCGACACCTTACCACTAGACCACCAGGTCACCCATATGTACTATAAAACCTCTACCTGAATCTATACAAAGGTTTTTGTAACACTTTAGCAAGTACATAAATCACGGTCATATTCAGACATGCTTGGTTAACTTTGTAACCTAGCACAAAAAAAAAATTTCATTTGTATTTTTTTAAATATGGGAATAACTTAATCTTGGGAAAGCTTTTTGTCATTCTTGTACATAAATAAAAATATTCATGATTTGAATTTACTAAAAATGAATATGTTTGTGAGATTTATTTTATAAATAGTTAATCTGAATGGATTTTAAAACCAAATCGGCATAGGTATATTTCTAATTTAGGTAACTACTAACGAGCTCTGTATATATTATTTAATAAATCTTTAAGTATTATAGCCAAATGTAGCAAATTCTTCAAAAAACTAGATAATTATATGTGGCAAACAATATGAAGGCCAGATAATTGGCTTGGACTCATAGAATAGTGGAACTTATTGAATAAGGGTTTGACACTCAAATTAAAAAATTTCAAACAATCTGGATTAAATTTGAAATGATATATATTGTGTTTTATAACTTATATGAATTATTTTTTTTATTGTAGATTATATAAATGTTACAATGATGCCAGAATTTGATATAACACTTTAATAATAACGCTATGGGTTAAAAATATAACACTAAATATCAAACTGATACAAGGAGGGAGATTATATAAACAGGTTCAGTTTAGGTTAGGTTAATCAGTTCTCGTAGATTACAGTGGGCAGTACAGGCAGCAAGAATGCGAAGCTCCAGAACATTGCTCAAAATATTTATTTGCAAGCCCAATGGGAAAAGACCATTGGAAAGACCTAGGCGCAGGTGGGATAGTAACAATAGAGTGGACATGAAAGAGATAGGGTTTAAATAGGTGGACTGGATATAACTAGCTCAAGACAGGGATACGGTGTAATGAGGTTGATTGGATATAAACAGCTCAAGATAGGGATAGGGTGTAATGAGGTGGACTGGATAGAACTAGCTCAAGACAGGGATATAGTTTAATGATGTGGACTTTATAGAACTATCTCTGGCTAGAGATAGGGTGTGATGAGGAGGACTGGATAAAACTAGCTCAAGATAGATATAGGGTGTAATGAGGTGGACTTGATAGGACTAGCTCAGAATAGGAATAGGGTGTAATGAGGTGGACTGGATAGAACTCTTTCAGAGTAGTGATAATTTGTGTACTTTTTTAAGTGCGCCAATGAACTTTCAATTTCTCAATGTCTTGAAGTAAGTAAGTACCATATTAGCTCATGGAGGTGTATATAAAAGTGAGAGAAACTAATGAAGGGCAAAGGATGGATATAGTTAGGGGAAAGTGAGGGATATAATGTTTATACTAAGACTTAACAGTGTAACTGTGGTTTTGAAGAAAACAAACATTAAAAATCAACTGATAATTCCAACGTAATATTTACTTTAAAAAAAATTATATCTCGGTCATATTTTGATAAATCGTACTCATATTTGACATGTAAAATTAAAATGAATAATTTAAAATATAGCCATTCTTGATAATGAGGGGGTGAGATACTGTTCGCCTTAATACATCGCTGATATATTTGACACGCGTAAATGATATTGTACTCTTTGATTTAGTTTATATTATAAAGAACGTACTTTGATGTTACATTCAATATTAATATAACTGTTAATCAACACCAAATAAGAAGGGTATTAAAGCCAAACTGATATAAGGAACGTCACTTTATTATAAAATGTAACATTAAGTAGGTCCCTTAAATTATAATTTTATATTTCACCTTATTACAACTAAAATGAATATTACTAAAATTCTTTGATTAGATTAAATAAATTACAAAAAGATTTGGTTGATTATAATCTACGTTCAAGTGTATTATAAATTTCTTACTAATAAAGCAATTTAGATAGATATTATAATAGCACTTACTTAGTATTAACAAAATCAATTATCGCGCTATGTTTAGTATAGATCCAAACATTCTAGGCCTTATCAATATAATTTACAAAGCTATCACCTTAAATGGCAAGATTTTTAACGCCATGTACTACTAACTGCTCGAGTAATACGCATATTATGTACTAAATATGTTTATGTGTAAGGGACTAGAAGGTTGAATTAAAAGGAATTTTAGCCAAATTCACGTTGAGGGAGATTGTATTATTATTATTATTAGCACCGCGTCTTACTACCCGTTCGGGTTATACGCACTTACGATCATGTGTAATGGTAGGGTGATTGTGAGCTGAAATGAAGGACCTACAGTTTAACGTGGAATCCGAACCACGGTGGAGGCCTGGCATTCCCCACATTCACAAGATGTCTTGTCAGAGGTGAAGGAAGTGTTTAGTAATCAGATAAATCTTGGCCGGGACCGAGGATTNGAACCACGGTGGAGGCCTGGCATTCCCCACATTCACAAGATGTCTTGTCAGAGGTGAAGGAAGTGTTTAGTAATCAGATAAATCTTGGCCGGGACCGAGGATTGAACCCCGGCCATCAGCATAGAAGTCTGATACCTTGCCCTGGACCTCCAGGTCACCACTACGGAGATTGTAAAATTATTTATGAAAAAACATTCTAAGTGCACGTGAGCTTGATAAAGTCCCGTTATCACAGTATATTCCTAGAGTGACGCCTTATTAGACAATTCGACCATCAAATTAGGAAAATGTTCAGTTCTAAACTAATTTACTTGCTAATAAAACAAGCGTTTTTCAAGGTTAGCTTGATTACATTTAAATTTAAGTGTATTTTTGTACCAAGTGTGATTTAAACTTATAATATTATTTAAACATTTTAAATATAGTTTTAAAATAAGAAAACAATTATATTTTCAGGAGCTGACTATAAAAAGATTTATGGAAGAAAATGTATTATTTATGATTTTATTTTATTAATACTGTACCTATAAAATACTATGTTTCCTTTTAATACAAAACTACATTATTCCACTATTACTCTAAAATAATGCCCATAGCAATAATATTTCAAAATTGTGTATTATCTTATTTTTGTGAATATTAATTCCTTCAACCGCTGATGTTGAAAACATGGCCGCAATAAAGGTTTGTCACTCCGGCTATTCCTTGATACAGTTCCTGTGAAGGTTTAGTTAGAGGTGGAGAGGTGGGG
>CABEEJ010009199.1:5400-19793 GCA_901482245.1 Timema douglasi
ACAGGGGAATGAGTTTGTTGTTTCGTAGTAAGCCAAGAGATATGACAGGGGAATGAGTTTGTTGTTTCGTAGTAATCCTAGAGATATGACAGGGTGACAGGGGAATGAGTTTGTTTTGTAGGAAGCCAAGAGATATAAAAGGGGAATGAGTTGCTAGTTTCGTAGTAATCCTAAAGATATGACAGGGGAATGAGTTTGTTGTTTTGTAGGGATTCAAGAGATATCACAGGGGAATGAGTTTGTTGTTTTGTATGAAGCCAAGAGATATGACAGGGGAATGAGTTTGGTGTTTAGTAGGAAGCCAAGAGATATGACTGGGGAATGAGTTTGTTGTTTTGTAGTAAGCCAAGAGATATGACAGGGGAATGAGTTTGTTGTTTTGTAGGAAGCCAAGAGATATTAAAGGAGAATGAGTTGCAACTTTCGTAGAAATCCTAAATATATGACAAGGGAATGAGTTTGTTTCGTAGTAAGCCAAAAGATATGACAAGGGAATGAGTTTGTTGTTTTGTAGTAAGCCAAGATATATCACAGGGGAATGAGTTTGCTGTTTTGTAGGAAGCCAAGAGATATAAAAGGGGAATCAGTTGCAAGTTTCGTAGTAAGCCAAGAGATATGACAGGGGAATGAGTTTGTTTTTTTGTAGTAAGCCAAGAGATATGACAGGCGAATGAGTTTGTTGTTTTGTAGGAAGCCAAGAGATATGACAGGGGAATGAGTTTGTTGTTTCGTAGTAAAATAAGAGATATAACAGGGGAATGAGTTTGTTGTTTCGTAGTAATCCTAAAGATATGTCAGGGGAATGAGTTTGTTGTTTTGTAGGAAGCCAAGATATATGACAGGTGAATGAGTTTGTTGTTTTGTAGTAAGCCAAGAGATATAAAAGGGGAATGAGTTGCTAGTTTCGTAGTAATCCTAAAGATATGACAGGGGAATGAGTTTGTTGTTATCGAAGTAAGCCAAGAGATATGACAGGGGAATGAGTTTGTCGTTTTGTAGGAAGCCAAGAGATATGACAGGGGAATGAGTTTGTTATTTTGTAGGAAGCCAAGAGATATAAAAGGTGAATGAGTTTCTAGTTTCGTAGTAATCCTAAAGATATGACAGTGGAATGAGTTTGTTGTTTCGTAGTAAGCCAAGAGATATGACAGGAGAATGAGTTTGTTGTTTTGTAGGAAGCCAAGAGATATGACAGGGGAATGAGTTTGTTGTTTTGTATGAAGCCAAGAGATATGACAGGGGAATGAATTTGTTGTTTCGTAGTAAGCCAAGAGATATGACAGGGGAATGAGTTTGTTGTTTCGTAATAAGCCAAGGCATATAACAGGATAATGAGTTTGTTGTTTCGTAGTAAGCCAAGAGATATGACAGGGGAATGAGTTTGTTTTGTATGAAGCTAAGAGATATGACAGGGGAATGATTTTGTTGTTTCGTAATAAGCCAAGAGATATAACAGGGTAATGAGTTTGTTGTTTCGTAGTAAGCCAAGAGATATGACAGGGGAATGAGTTTGTTTTGTATGAAGCCAAGAGATATGACAGGGGAATGAGTTTGTTCTTTCGTAGTAAGCCAAGAGATATGACAGGGGAATGAGTTTGTTTTGTATGAAGCCAAGAGATATGACAGGGGAATGAGTTTGTTGTTTCGTAGTAAAGCCAAGACATATGACAGGGGAATGAGTTTGTGGTTTCGTAGGAAGCCAAGAAATATAAAAAGGGAATGAGTTGCAAGTTTCGTAGTAATCCTAAAGATATGACAAGGGAATGAGTTTGTTTTGTATGAAGCCAAGAGATATGACAGGGGAATGAGTTTGTTTTGTATGAAGCCAAGAGATATGACAGGGGAATGAGTTTGTTGTTTCGTAGTAAAGCCAAGAGATATGACATGGAATGAGTTTGTTATTTTGTAGGAAGCCAAGAGATATAACAGGGGAATGAGTTTGTTGTTTTGTAGGAAGCCAAGAGATATGACAGGGGAATGAGTTTGTTGTTTCGTAGTAATATAAGAGATATAACAGGGGAATGAGTTTGTTGTTTCGTAGTAATCCTAAAGATATGTCAGGGGAATGAGTTTGTTGTTTTGTAGTAAGCCAAGAGATATG
This sequence comes from Timema douglasi, assembly GCA_901482245.1. Lineage (NCBI taxonomy): Eukaryota > Metazoa > Arthropoda > Insecta > Phasmatodea > Timematidae > Timema > Timema douglasi. Next base: position 7,502 of record CABEEJ010009199.1, read on the forward strand.
ACAGGGGAATGAGTTTGTTGTTTCGTAGTAAGCCAAGAGATATGACAGGGGAATGAGTTTGTTGTTTCGTAGTTATATAAGAGATATAACAGGGGAATGAGTTTGTGGTTTCGTAGTAATATAATAGATATAACAGGGGAATGAGTTTGTTGTTTCGTAGTAATCCTAGAGATATGACAGGGGAATGAGTTTGTTGTTTCGTAGTAATCCTAAGAGATATAACAGGGGAATGAGTTTGTTGTTTCGTATTAAGCCAAGAGATATAACAGGGGTATGAGTTTGTTGTTTTGTAGTAATCCTAGAGATATGACAGGGGAATGAGTAGCTTATGTCGTGTTAAACTAATAAAGCTGAATGCTGTTATGTTACCTGGACGCAGCACTGTAGCAGTAACAACAAGCCGAGCACATTGTGACTTGTAAGACACCCGCCCATAATCCACCACCACCTAGCCACATTGCCACAGGCCACAATGCGGCTCATCGTTAAACACAACCCCCGGCATGGGGGTTGGGGTGGGGGTCGTGTATCACTTCAAGGGCACGGTCGCTTCACACTCCTACTTTCAACATCATGGCTGGTTTACAATAAAGTTCACACTCGCGGGAATCACACAGGTAGCACTCTCACTTCACACTCCTACTTTCAACATCAGGGCTGGTTCACAATAAAGTTCACACTCGCGGGGATTACACAGTGAACACCGTCACTTACCACATAGAGGTTTGTTTACAATAAAGTTCACACTCGCGGGGATTACACAGTGAACACCGTCACTTACCACATAGAGGTTTGTTTACAATAAAGTTCACACTCGCGGGGATTACTTAGTGAACACCGTCACTTACCACATAGAGGTTTGTTTACAATAAAGTTCACACTCGCGGGGATTACTTAGTGAACACCGTCACTTACCACATAGAGGTTTGTTTACAATAAAGTTCACACTCGCGTGGATAACACGAGAAACTACGGAGTGGAGGAAATGAGATATTTACAGACGTTTAGTAAAGTAACAACCAAGTGCGCGCGAAGATGCACTGAATAGCTTGGAGCTGTGTCGGCTACTTCGTCACGATGTGATTTGTGGGAGAGGGGAGCCGGAGGGGAAGCGGTAACTGCGCATGCTCGATTCAACCCCGCTGGGCCAATAGGAAACCCTGCCGTTGGACATTGTTGTACACTCCGTACATAATTCAAACCAGTTGTACGTGAGCATTTAAAAATATTGTGTGGGGGGGGCCTAAAAAGTATTGCAGGATTCCCGGGACATAAGTGTTAGAGGGATTAGATGCTATCGCCTATTTAAATAGATTGCACGGCGTTTGAAATTTAATCACTTTGTGCCGAAATTGCTCTGGTAAATGATGAACTCAAGGGCATTATTCAGGTGAACGCGATATTTCTCGTGACGCTTTTGTAGTTCCTTGTTTTAGCACTTCGTCTTACTACAGTAGCCCCGCGGCTTCTTTGGTGCTGACTGACAGCTCACAACTGACTTCTGACAGTCAACATTTAGGTATATACCTAAATTTTGACTGTCAGAAGTGACAGCTGCTAAACATATGTTTTTGCAGATCATATGGTTCGGCGTAGGGATACATAATTTGGTCTGGTAGCTTTTCAAAACCGTCAGCTTTCAGCTGTGAGTTGTCAGTCAGCACCAAAGAAGCCATGAGAATACTGTACCAGTCCGGGATGTACTCATTTAATTACACTTATAGAGCAAGAATGAGTAAGATGGATTAACGTTAGAGGAAAGAGTGACATATTTGAGAATACATCACTCCCAACAGGGATTAAAACCCAGATCTCCTCACCGGTAGTCCAAACAGTGTGATCTTGACGTTTATTCCGCGGCTCTATCGTTAAGGGTTTAATTATTGTATAGTAATTAATAAACGCGGCTATACATAACTGACAACAATGGCGCGAGGAACGGGTCGGCCGTGCTCGTTCTGGCGGAGGTGACTGTACAGAGAGTGTGTGCTGCCCGGGGCGATGGTATTTGAACCCCCCACGGGGCATCCAACAAGTGGTCCAGACGCACAGGTAGCAGCACAAGGGCTGCCTACAGACTCGATCGCCGGCTTCTCGGGCCGACGGTTACTCGGTTGCTTGCATTCCAGGGAAATACTCTCAGCTCTCTTTGTATCGCTGGAGAAGAGGTCGGTTCTACCATCCTTGAGAGGAAACCTCCGCCATAACTCCTGTTCGTTGATTTGGTCACTTTCAAGATGGCTAGATCTTATTGGCCATGTTGTGATCGTACTGACTGCTATTATTCTATACGTGTGGCGTATTGGTTCAATCCACCGCACCCATTGGGAGATCACTTAAGTTGGCCCCCCCACCGCCTCAAAATTAAAATTTAAATACACCACCGTTTTGCACCCAAGTTTTACGTTTTGAACCCTAACCCCAGATACAATACGACTATTAAGGTTTAGGGGGGGCCAAGTTAAGGGTAGCCCCCCCCACTATCAAAATGTTGGATTTTTTTTCATGCCAACTTAAAATTTCTGTTTTGCACCGTTTTGCACCCAAGTATGGCGTTTTGCACCCTAATAGATAAGCGAGAAAAAAATATTTAATATACAAAAAATTAAGTCTTTGGACCTTCCCTCCAGCCCCCACACCCTCAAAATAGGAATGTAAATATACCATTGTTTTCTACATATTTAGCACCATTTTGGACCTTAATAGTTTTTTAAGAAAAATAAATAAATTTAAAGTTAAAAAATGTTCGATGGCCAAGTTAAGTGTAAACCCCCCAATTTAGAAAAAAAAAAAGTTTTTTTTTTGTAAACCCCACTTAAGTTATCCTCGAAAAACCATCTTTTCTGAGTACAATAAAAACCTTTTTCACAAAAAAATCAAACAACATTGACCAAACAATTTTTTTAAACGTATCACGGGAAATCCCCTCAGCAGTGAAACCTCCAGCGCTTGTCACACAATAGCGTGATCAAGTATTAGAGATGTAATGACGTATTTAGGTTTGGTGCTCTGTTACTAACAATTATGACAGGAATATTCCAATTAAATTGGTAAAAATTGCTATATAATTTTAAAATAGATTTATCTCAAAACTACATTTTTTAATGTTTAGGTACACATATCTCAAAAATCTATTCGACCAATTTTTATTTAAAAAATAATACCGGGTAGTCTTTGAGGGGTACTAATTAATAATAAGAAGCAAAAAGTTTCTCTGGCAATTAATAGGGAAAATATAAATTATTATAAGTGAAATTAGAACCGGCAAAAAAGTATTAACACATTCAAATAAAAAAAAAACTCAGAACTTCATCATTTATTTTCCAATCTCAATTGTGCATCTTATTAATACTTATAAAGCTATAACTAACATCCACTATAAATTTCAACACACTCGATGAAATGGTTTGCAAAATATATGTACAGGAAAAATGGCCAATTTAGCCTAGCTGGGATAGGGACTAATGTGTCCCCTTAAAGGACTGGCTTGTGGAGTAGTTATAACAATAATTATTATATTATCCTAAAGTATAAGCCATGATGATGAAGGTTATTCTCGTCATCTACGGTTTTTTGGGCCAAGTCAAGGTTTGGGGCTCAAAATAAGATGGCGGGTAAATGGGTTTTATATAGGCCTGAAATTGGTCAGTAGAATTAAGAATGTTATAACTTATTATTAATGTTATATAATTTTTACTAATTTGATTTTATATTAAAATTAATTTTTCAATTTTTAATGATTTAAAATAACGATTCAATTAGTAAAATATGGGTGTATTAATTAATGTTTAAGGTAAGTTTGATAAAGGAACTAGTCAAAATATATATTTATATATTTTTTACTCGCCTATTTAATAATAACATGTCTTCTTGACCTGCCAATGATTTATTTTAATGGCCGCGGTATTTTGACCGTGTAAAGGTAGCATAATAAATTTTCTATTAAATGTGGACTAGAATGAAAGGTTGAACGAGGTTTAAACTGTCTCTATGGAATTTTTATAGAATTTGAATTTTAAGTTAAAAAGTTTTACATTTTATTGGAAGACGAGATAAATAGTTTAAATAGTTTCGCAACCTCCCTCCAAGCAAATGTGGGTGTACCTCCTTTAAATTATACCTAACTCATTTTTGTCCTATTAGTGTAAATATGTGGTTACCCTGGGTAAGACGTACAGCTCTTGTGTTTCATCTGAAATGTGAGGAAGGTGTCTAGGATACCTAGGTGAGAGAAGTCTTGCGACCGTTAAAAAAACTAGGTTGAGATTTTGATAAATGTCACGTTTCATGACCCTCTGAAAGAAGAAAGTGGCTTTGGCGATGCCGTATGTCTGTCTGTATCTCAGCCTAGAGACGAAAACATTTGAGTGATCAGCATACAGCTTCATATCTGGGGTTTAAGAGGATGGATCACCATGAGAGATAAGAGCGGCCAGTTTCTAAGGTGTACCCGATTACTAAGAAAACTACTATACACATTTGAATCAGATTTTTACTACTGTAAAGATAAATTCACTCACGTGGTTTATGGTTTATTCATATCCACCCAGCCAATTCAAATTTAAGTTTAAAAAAATAATTTAAAGAACACTACATAAAACAAACTGGTCTTGTCATTGAAATGTGGGAAGACTTAGGGATAAAACTGTTTTCATTATATTACAATAAACACATTTCTCTATCATTTAGTATAATTTAACGCCAGTTAAAAGTTAAATATTTGCAAGCAGCTTTGTTTAAATGATTTTTACATGATTGTAGTTTCTTGGTTTAGTGTTTTGTTTTTTAAAATCTGCAGACAAAGCATAAACCTAGTAAATATTATTGAGAATAACTATCCTTTCATTTTTCAACATACATATTGTTCTAAACTAAAATAAAGCGGTACAGTTTTATTTTAATTCAAAAGAGTGTTGTGGTGCTGTATGCTGCGACCTATCGGTGTAAGGTTGAACAAGATGAGCCCCGTGAAAACTCACGGCAGTGATGCCAAGCGTTGCTCTGTGATCCACAGATGTTCGCAGGAAAAATATCAACTCAACTACGTTCATTTATGAAATAAGTTGTGGGAATACGATGTGTTTTGCAATGGAAGCCATTTCTGTAAAAAGAGATCAAGTGATGTGGAGTGATACGGAGTACCTCGTGTCTATACCACGAGAGAGTGATGTGAAGTGATACGGGCACGAAAGAGTGATGTGGATTGATATGGAGTACCTCGTGTCTATACCACGAGAGAGTGAGGTGGAGTACCTCGTGTCCATACCACGAGAGAGTGATGTGGAGTGATACGGAGTACCTCGTGTCTATACCACGAGAGAGTGATGTGGAGTGATATGGATTACCTCGTGTCTATACCACGAGAGAGTGTTGTGGGGTGATCTCATGTTTATCATCAGGGTGGCCTGACTTGTCAACTGGGGCAGTTACCGCTGTGCCGACCGACAATGAATGGGCAGTGGTCATTAAACAATCAATGCTCTTCTTACAGCCGGAAGTGAGAGCTACGCTGCAGTCTAGAAGATAATACGCTCCGACATATTTTGCCAATTTCTGTGACGAGGTTTAGTCACACCTATTATGTCGAATTCAATGGATTGTTCGATTGCCTAGAGATTTAACACGATCGCCAGTGACTATGGTATTAGAATATTTTTATTTCACTCAATTTATCAGAGAACTAGGTTAGGAATTTAAAAAACTAACGGTTTAATTATTTTAGAAATCAAGTCCCTTCTCATTTATAGAGGAAAGCAGACATTACACCCAATCTTAATTATTTAAATGTTGATTTACTAGGCAAGGATAAATTAATTTTTCAAATGAACAATTCTGTAATTTCTTTCGAACATAATTTCACGCTCTTCATATACTGATTGAGATAATTCTACTTCAAAAAGATGTCCTCACGAAGTCAAGAGTTTCCGAAGAACATTTTTGGTATTGGGTCTACTGTCCCAAATGTATCGGCATAAAAGTAACCAACTTTCTTACTTATTTTACTCTATGGCATTAGGTAGGAACTCGAAAGTTAATTACTTCATTTAAAAAAAGTACTCCCATCTATATCCATAAAATTATCTAAGTTTGCGAAAATATGCTGACAATTTTACGCATGCCTTTGGTTAATTTATATTCGCGAAGTAAAATTAAAACAAATGAAAGTCGTCAAGTCTAAAAATTGCATCGCTTTAACGGACAAGTATTTATATTAATTTATATACTACTTAAATAAAATGTGTAGCTATGATATATTCCAACAATAATTTTTCCAATTATTTTCCATCAGCACTACCGTCCCAAATGTTAGCTTAGGTTTACATTTGGGAAGTTAGTTATGTGCATGGCCGGTTTCTAAGGCGATTTCTCTGTACCCGATTACTAAGAAAACTATTTTACACATTTGAATCAGATCTTTACTACTCTAGAGATAAATTCACTCACGTGGTTTATAGTTTATTCATATCCACCCAGCCAATTCAAATTTAGTTTAAAAAAATAATTTAAAGAACACTACATAAAACAAATTGGGCTTGTCATTGAAATATGGGAGAAGACTTAGGGATAAAACTTTTTTCATTATATTACAATAAACACATTTCTCTGTCGTTTAGTATAATTTAACGCCAGTTAAATGATTTTTACATGATCGTAATTTCTTGGTTTAATGTTGGTTTCTTTAATCTGCAGACAAAGCATAAACCTAGTAAATATTATTGAGAATACTGAATAACTATCCTTTCATTTTTCAACATACATATTGTTCTAAACAGTTTTCTTTTAATTCAAAAAAGTGTTGTGGTGCTGTATGCTGCGACCTATCGGTGTAAGGTTGAACAAGATGAGCCCCGTGAAAACTCACAGCAGTGATGCCAAGCGTTGCTCTGTGATCCACAGATGTTCGCAGGAAAAATATCAACTCGACTGCGTTCATTTATGAAATAGGTTGTGTCAATACGATGTGTTTTGCAATGGAAGCAATTTCTGTAATAAGAGATCGAAGAAAATAAAATAAAAAACGACTTTATCTCCCAACCAGACGAAAGAAAAATAAATGTTCTGCTCTTGTGAATTAGATTTTTTAATGTGTTATGAATTTACTGTAGTTTCTGCATGGAAAAAGCAATTCTAATACTGTAATTTATAATTCGTCCATTAATTTCAAATCATGTGCGTACTATACCTAATTAATATAATTACGGGACTCGCTTTGGTGACCACATGGTCTAAGGCACTACTCTCGCAATAAACTGGACCGCCGAGGAAGGCGTTCGGTGTTCGATCCCAGTCGGGTGCTATGGTGTTATTATTCCTAAACTGTTTTCCACTCACTCTCCCCGCAAATGTGAGTGTATGTCATCAAAAAGCAGCCTTACTCAGTTAGTAGGTTCGGGTCACTCAGGTGTACCAATAAAACACTTTGTCCCTCCCCTTGGTAATCTGATGTGTAAACAGTTAATAATTTGTTATTGACAATACAGGGCTATCTAAATCACTACGGACTATTGGCAATATTAACAAGAAATACTCTTGTCACGAGAGATAACTGTCTGAAACTATGTTGCTATCAATTGTGGAGCTGGATAATGAGAGGGGAGTAGGAGGGGGGGGGGGCACTAGTGAACATGTCTTGACCAACACTATTTTAAAATTAATAGAATTAACACAGGTCCATATTTCATTTTGACAAAATAAGTTAATCACAAATATCATCTTTACTTTCTAGCACCCCTCGGGTGCCATATCATGGAAATAACGTAATTAGAGGAAGGGGAGGGGGGAACACACATGTTAAGATGAAGATGTTACTCAACACATATAAGAGTGTGCACTGTAAAGATTATTTCCATGTCAATTTTTTGTTCTCGTGATTTTAGAAATGCTTCACTTCTTATGACCTCCAATAATATCCGTAAATTTAAATTATGAAGTGCGATGGATAAGAAAAACGGTAATTTAGAAAAAGTGTTCCTACAATTGCGTAGAGGGAATGAGCAACCATAAGAAAAAACACCTCAGTTGACGCGGCCAAGATTAAACCGAAATTTGTAGCACAGGTACCTAATAAAAAAAATTAAAACATAATTTTAAATGTGTTCATTGCAGAAGTTTTGACGAAGGACTTTGAATGTATAAAGCTGTAAAATGCATGCATTATTACTAGAGACCGGATTCATAGACACCGAAAGTGTTTAAAATAGGCAGGCAAATAGGCACTAAAAATATAGGATATAGGAACCAAAATAGGCACACAATAATCATTGTAAAATTTATTTTACTACAAGCTAATTACTACATGTGATCTACAAGCAACTCACATTGCTCTGAATCACTATATACTATTCTAGATTTTCACAAGTGAAATTTGTTCTGTGGTCTGATAGAATAATTTTTATAGTTGGAAAAGCTTCTCTCAACTTCACACGATGTCGAGGGACAAAATTTTAAATCTGACAATTCTGAAGAGTTTAAACTTATCTCCTGCAATGGCGTGTTTTGCCCTCCCAAGATGTCTGATACTGCTACCATTGTTCTCCACGCGGGATTTCGTTGTAGTACGTGTTCAAGTTTTGTTGCGACTGACGAGGCAAAAGGTCCAGGGGTTTGCTTCACGCCTTCTTGTATTGTATGCATTATCCTCACTGATTCTATTAAAGGCAGATCCCTGGCTTCCAGTGACAACGATAACTCCAGGAAGGTTGCCGGAATAGCTCTTTACATTGTTCAAATCAGACACAGCAGTGCTAGAAGATGTAGCAACCTTTGGCTCTCTTATTGACACAACATCCTCTTCATCAAACGTTAGAATTACCTGAAATTATTGAGAATCAATTCATTATTTAAACAATGAACAAAATGAACAAACTATAATTGAGTTATAGGAAAAATTATTTAAGTATCTAGCTCTGAATAAATATAAAAACGGTTTTCTTAAAAATATACACGTACCCTTTGAATTTTGTCCATGTGGTCAGCAAAGTACACTGCCGCTTGTAACCAGGTACCCCGACGTGTTAGAACTGGTTGTGTGGTCAGCACAGTATACTGCCGCTTGTAACCAGGTACCCCGACGTGTTAGAACTGGTTGTGGTGGAAGAGGTGTTTTCGGCAATTTTTCCCTAAATGTTGCTATGCGCGAAGGAGCTTTCAGAAATACTTTTTTGACAGATGAAATTACAGCATTTATATTCGGGAACTGTGCACGAATGTGTTCTGTGACTCTGTGAACGGCGTGTGCTAGGCAGGTAACGTGAATTAGTTCTGGGTAGAACACCTTCAAACTTGCCCCAGCTTTTAGCATATATGCTGCGCTATCTGTCAGCAACACCATAAACTTCTCGTCATTGTTTTCTGATGGCCACAGCACTCCTGTAACAGAACAATAAAATAAATATTTAGTCTCAAAGAATTACATAGGATAACGTTTCGAACGTAAAAACTTATATGAATCCAACTTACGCAGATAATCGCGAACAACTCTGACAATTGTCGAGCTGTTAGTGCCTTCAAGCACTCTTGAGGCAATCAAGTGCGGAGAACTGGTCCTGTGGAGTCAAGTTTACCGACCACGATAATTGCTATGTATCTGCCGCAACGGTCAGTTGTCTCATCGACACTTGCCCAAAAGTAGGAATCTCCAATATTTTCTTTTATCTTCTCAATGGTCTGGAAAGGAGTAAAAATTCACTTAATATTCAAAACAAATAATTATGTAAGTAAACGAAAGTGCACAGCTCCAATTATCTTAAAATATCTTTGAAATTAAAATGTAAAAAATAAATAAATAGATTAACAAACAAAAAACTTCCGAATAAGTATTGAGGATGTAAGTAATTCTTCCTCAATGTGGATTCATCGGCGATCTGCTTGTTGGTATATTTTGTGAGGAAACCTTTTAAAATGGGATTGTTTAGCGTCGTCCACAACTCAGAGTAAAATTGTTCACATTTGTCAGGAAATACAACTTGAGAAATTAACATTTGCCTGCAGGCTTTTCTTTTAAACTTTTGCAGTGCATCGCTGTTTGTTTGTGTTGGTCTAAATGATATTTCTTGTCACATTTTACCTAAAATACGTGAAAAAATTTATATAATTTGTAATTTTACCAACAGTAATTTATTACGTCTAACTATTTTGAAATAGCCCTAAAGCCGTTAAAATATATATCAGAAAGTATAAATCTTAAATCCATGAAAGATTTAAAAGTTGTTTANAACTTTTGCAGTGCATCGCTGTTTGTTTGTGTTGGTCTAAATGATATTTCTTGTCACATTTTACCTAAAATACGTGAAAAAATTTATATAATTTGTAATTTTACCAACAGTAATTTATTACGTCTAACTATTTTGAAATAGCCCTAAAGCCGTTAAAATATATATCAGAAAGTATAAATCTTAAATCCATGAAAGATTTAAAAGTTGTTTACTTGTATTTAAAAAACCTATGTATAGCCAATGCTGTTTATTTTAAAGCAAATAATAAATGGAATGATAGTTATTTTTCAAATATTGAAACCTATTTTGAATCCTATTATTATATTTAATGATATGAATATTAAACTTACCTCTTTGGTACATGGTTGGCAGAAGATGATTTTTCCATCTGTCGTGAAATTAGTATCAACCCCTATCCATTGCTTAAATAAAGCGCTTTTGCTTTTTCTTTAGCATTTCCACCAAAGTTAACACAAGAAGTGTTACAAAAAAATCAGTAAACAAACCCGCCAAGCCAGAAGTTGACTCTAAAAGACACAATCACGTACTGAAATAATGGTGGTTAAACCGAGTGGTAAACTATTCTAATATCCACGTCAGTCAGGCTAAGGCTGTTGGACCACGTCACACCACCCCCTCCCATCCTAATACCCCTTATTATTGGGCGTGATGTTCTAAACATAGTCTGTCAAGGTCAGGCCAAGTCACATGTTCCCCTCCCCCTCCCACTAACCCCTTTCAAACCCAACTTTCATGTCCATAAACTAGACTCTTTTTCAGCAATATATATATAAGGCCGAAATAGGCACAATAAAGTTTACTATCCATAATTCATAAAATAGGTGCAATTAAAGCTCTTATTCATAAAATAGGTGCAATTAAAGCTCTTATTCATAAAATAGGCAAAAACCAACAGATTAGGCAATTATAGGCACTATAAAATTAACATATTGTAATTGTAATAACATGAAACACCTATACATCTCTACTGCCTATGTGTTACGATAAAGGGAAAAAAAAGGCAAATAGGTAAAATCCAGTCTTTAATTTTTACACACTGTGTGTAGGTAAACTTATTAAATAGTTAATAATGTGTAGATATTATGAACACCCCTGACACAAAAGTTATTCATAAGGGACACACAGATTATAAAATGATCATCTTCAACGTAAAACTGGTGTATAAAATAGATAGATAGATATTTTCCATATAAATGGGCGACAAACCTTTTCTTGCAGTTTAGTTCTATATGTTTTACTGTAATTTAAATACTTATTTTTGGAGTAAGTGTTTATAATTTTTGTATTAGAGGCAATAAAGGTTACCTATGTCATATTTATTCTATACAAATTATCCATTTTTAAAAATGGAACGTTTCTTTTTGCAAAAAAATTGTTCTATATGCTATCTTCAAATTTGAATATATTAAATATATATATATATATGTATATAAAATATGTATTTTATAATAATATGTAATATGTATTTTATAATACCAATGGAAAACCAGTTTGGAAAACCAACCTCAGTACACCCGACCGAGATTCGATCCTTGATCTCCCCGTCATCGGCAGTCTAGTCTACTGCAAGAATAGCGAGTTAGACCATTAGATCACCAAAGCGGGTGTTAGACATATTACGATATGATTAAACGTATAAAGTTATGTTTGATTATCGAATATAACTAATAAAAATAGGTTAACATAGTTTTAATTTCTTGATAGTTACAAGTTCACTGGTGTAACTATAGGATGGCGGCACAGTGCCTAAGGCCCGCGCCCAAAATCAGGCCCACCATGCAGGTCCACACACCCAAAATTAACTTGGTAAGTATTTAGTCTAATTTTGTTTCGTAAAGATCTAATATTTCAATCAAAAATTACTCAATTGTCATTTTATTGCTCAAAATTTATGCTGTTCAAAAAATGTATGTCCATATTTTTTCTGTAAAATCAATAGAAACTGCTGAAAGGAAATTTCAGATCTTTGTAAAAATTTATTCAAGAATCACAAGAGTCAAGAAAGGCTGTAGGGATTAGCTCTGTTGTCTGTTGAGCTACTGTCCGTAGCTTGTCCT
>CABEEJ010009200.1:0-19791 GCA_901482245.1 Timema douglasi
TAAGAAGAGTGGGTGAGAAGATCAGGTGGACAGACAGGGGGACAAATGAAGAAGTCCTAAGAAGAGTGAGTGAGAAGATCAGGTGGACAGACCGGGTGACAAATGAAGTCCTAAGAAGAGTGGGTGAGAAGATCAGGTGTGCAGACAGGGGTGCAGATGAAGAAGTCCTAAGAAGAGTGGGTGAGAAGAGAACCATTTTGGATGTGATTCTTCTTGGATAGGACACATCCTTTGGGGGGGTCTGTCTTCTGCATGACGTCATAGAAGGAAAGATTGAGAGAAAAAGAAGCTTAGGAATAAGGAGGACTCAAAATATTGGATGACTTGAAGAAAAGAAGGAAACTCTGCGGGCTGAAGGAGGAGGCAAAAGATAGGGTCCATTGGCGGTTTAAGTTAACTGACAAAGGAATGGGCCTGTATTAAGACAACACTTAATAATAATAGTCTAAGTTTCATAATCCTCTGAACTCGATAAAGTGTTTTTTTGCGATGTTGTATGCCTGTCTGTCTATTATTGCCATCCCCGACAGTCGATGAATCTAGGGATAACATCTTGTTACATCAAAGAGGTAGTGGGTTCGAGTTCTGTCGGTGTTAAATTAGAACAGCCTTAAGTAGCGATGGCAACAATATATCGATATATTTACAAAACCCTCAATATATTTAAATCAATTCTTTAGCTACCAATATATCGATATATGTATCGATATATTAAACAATCTGGAATATGATTTAGGAATTGTGAACTAAAATAAATTTACTAACAGAATGGATTCATTAAAATTTTTACCAAACTGGTCTACTATTTTCAGCAGTTGAATAAAACCTTAAAAGGTGAAAAGCGGCGAAGATTAACACCAAAGAACATCAGCTATCTAAGTACCGCCCGTTCTGTATCACCCAGATCAATGGAATTTAATATCGAAATCCGCAAGATATATCGATTAAGTTTGATCGACAAGTGGAAGCTTTCGATATACACACCACGATACATCCAATATATTGTGGAAGTTGGTTTTCCTTATTCAATAGTGATGTTTATATTTAAAGTAAAAGTTTGAAATCAATCTTGACCTGTTAAAGAAACTTTTTTTGATACAATTTGAAAACAATTTGCTAGAATTAACACAAAGAATTTATCATGTACAGGAAATTGAAAACAAATGGTGTAATACTATACAGAGTGTTTGTAAGTTCAACGACCAAACTGCACATATCGACTTTTGAAACAAAAGTAATACAAAATTCCTATATAATCAAATCAGTCAAACTATGGTAATACCATTAAATTAATTAGGCTCAAAGTTTCCACATATAGCGCTGGGAGAAAAAGCATATAAGTCATTCACGAGCTAAGTTTACCTGGATGACAGCTAGAAATGTTACGAGAAGTAATCCCTAATATATCATTACGCCAACAGTTGACATCTATCACTTTGGATGACTGTAATGAAAACAGATGGTAATATATTAATGTGATAGCTAACCACAGTAATTTAGGCCAATATTATTTATATATTTATTTGAGTTCGGACACAAAGTTTATTTATAGTTTTATTCCACTTAAAAGAATATTCACGCCACTTTCACAAAAACTTCTAACGAACATAGCCTCAAGATGGCGCCTGACGAATTTAAACCATATGATTGAACATGACGGTAAACAAGTTTTTTTACAATGATGCAGACACGCAGTTGATGAAAATACTTTATTCAGTTAAATATTTCAAAATACGATAAAATAATCATAAAATCATTTATTGTATGTAAAAAATTGACAACAATTTTCTCTTTTCAAAGTAAATACGATGCCTGTATTAAAAGGTATCGATGAATGCACTATATTACACAAAATCAGTAACGTTCCAAAACGAAAAATAAGTACTTTTAATTATGTTTAAAATATTGTTTCGAGTTGGATAAAAAGAAATTATTTAAAAAAATGAAATAGTATGAGAAAACTTAAGTTTACGTTCTTTTAAATGTAATATATAAAGGATAATTAAAGAGCTTTACATTTATAACAAAACTGTGATCTTTTACAAGTGTTGGCAACCCAAAACCTAAACATATGATTTTAGAACTGTCATCCAGGTAAAAAAAACCTATCGTGAATGGAATATACGTGTACAGTAAGCCGCATAGTAATTAGTCGCGTGGCACTGCATATCTTGAAATCTTGGAGCATGCACAACATATCACAATATTAATCGCAAACAACACACCAGTCCATCTAGAAATGGGGACACGTTCTGAGAATCATGATTAACGGTCCTACATCACAGCAAGCGCTCGCCATCAGTACGTGTGCAGTGACGCGCGCCTGACTCCTATGCAACTCTTTGTACACCCATGCTTGCACAGCTTTGCTCTCCCGGCGCTGTACGCCGAAACTTTTGAACACAATTTAATGGTATTAGCATAGTTTGGTGGATGTAAGTGTACAGAGATTTTTTATTAATTTTGGTTCAAACAAATTATATGTGCAGTTTGGGCTATGAGTTTCCGAACATCATGTATACAATTTTATAACTTAACTTTAATATGTTGGTGACCTGGCGTTCTAGGGGGTAAGGTGTCAGACTTCTGTGCTGGCGGCCGGGGTTCAATCCTCGGTCCCGGCACAAATCTATCTGATTACCAAACCCTTCCTATCACCTCTGACAAGACATCTTGTGAATGTGGGGAATGTCAGGCTTCCACCGTGGTTCGGATCCCATGTTAAACTGTAGGTCCTCCAATTCATCTCGCAATCACCCTATCATTACACATTAGCGTAAGTGCTTATAGCCCGAACGGGCAGTAATACGTGGTGCTAATAATAATAATAATAATAACTTTAATATATTACATCAAGAAGATTTCTATATACTAGAAACAAATGGACACAAGTTTTTTGTACTTGATTTGGGATCTCCGCATCCGCGTCTGGTGGTAGTTGTTATAAATCCGCGGCGTGAGGAACCTTCATTCTTTGCGTCAGTGAGATCTAGCAAAGCTACTATGAACTAGTCTCGCTGGCTGGGCGAGGAGTAGACTGAGGATAATGTTGACCAGCCTCGGTGACTCGCAGGAAGGCGAGCACGTTGGAACGTAACATCAGGCCTAAAGCCTAAACCACTTTACCGGTCGGGCTAAGACTCGGTATCTAGGGTTTCCATAAGGTTACCTAAATATTCGTTATAGGTCCATCCAGCCAACCCTAAAACTAGGTCTACTTTACCTAAGGACCAAAAAGATAAAAACATCGATTTTTATCAAAATCTAGTCTAATATATTTTTTTTTAAATTCGTATCCAGGCAATGTTTTACGTAATAAAACAAAATGACTCGTCTCATTTTCTCGTGTAAATGACTTTGAGGATACTTTTAGTGAGTGGAAATTTATTATTATTATTATTATTACTAGCACCGTGTCTTACTACCCGTTAGGGTCATACGCACTTAAGCTAATGTGTAATGGTAGGGTGATTGTGAGATGAAATGGAGGACCTACAGTTTAAACGTGGGACCCGAACCACGGTGGAGGCCTGGCTTTACCCACATTCACAAGATGTCTTGTCAGAGGTGAAGGAAGGGTTTGGTAATCAGGATTGGAAATTTAAAAATTTTGATCATATATCAGAAACTCTTTGAGTTGTAAATTAAATTATCAGTACAAAGTTGTAGGACATTTAAATATAAAAAATAATAATTTAAAAAAATCAACATTTGTTTAGCTATAGACAAGTATATGTTTTAAAATAGAGCTTTAGGAAATGGAAAGTTGAGCGTGTACAGATCAAATATTATGCTAATGTAACAGTGTCTGTTTTTTTTAATGTGTGCTCTTTGATAAAATGCGACGTTCGTTTTTTTTCCCCATATATATCTACACTAATATTATAAAGAGGAAAATTTGATTTTTGTTTGTTTGTAATGGATAAACTCAAAAAACTACTGGACCTATTTTAAAAACTCTTTCACCAATATAAAGCTACATTATCAGCGACTAACATAGGCTATATTTTATTTGGAAAATTAAATTTATTCCTCATAAAAATGTCGATAGTCACTCATATTTTATGGTAGAGTCTATGATGATTCTTCAATATGTGTGTTAGACAGTAATAATGTGGGAAGGGGAGGGAAGGGGGAAGGGTCTAGGGTATATATATATATAAAACAATGTATATTACTTCGTTTAACATATCTTACGAGTTATAAGTATAATTTAGATAAAGGGGTAGGAAAGTACGTCCGCTGCATCATGACATTTATTTGAGGTATTTAACGAGCACGTTCTGAATCGACTGATTAAATCAGCACGTGACTTTAAAAATATCACAAACAACATCCAACCCCCGGCCGTCAATTTATCACATATTTCACCAATGATACCACTTATGGCCACCCAGAGAATTGAACCCAGTTACCAACTGAGCTACAGTCTCTGACTGGGTAACAATAGACAAATATCTCAAGAAACCACGTTTATGTTACAGCTCTGATGTAATCTAGGATAGTCTTGGTCAGTAGGTCCTAGCACGGTGGTACAAGACACGTGTACGCGTCAGTAGGTCCTAGCACGCTGGTACAAGACACGTGTACACGTCAGTAGGTCCTAGCACCCTGGTACAAGACACGTGTACACGCCAGTAGGTCCTAGCACGCTGGTACAAGACACGTGTACGCGTCAGTAGGTCCTAGCACGCTGGTACAAGACACGTGTACACGTCAGTAGGTCCTAGCACGCTGGTACAAGACACGTGTACATGTCAGTAGGTCCTAGCACGCTGGTATAAGACACGTGTACAGGCCATTAGGTCCTAGCACGCTGGTACAAGACACGTGTACACGTCAGTAGCACCAGTCCTATATCCCTGAGGGGGTATTTGGGGGGGGGGGAGATATAAATTATTCAACTCGACCCATTAGAGCCAGGGCGTGTGTGGACGCGTGAGGAATAACAAGCGAGACGTCAGGGCGTCGTTCCTGCCGCCACGACGCTTCTCTATTGAAAAGCGCCGGAAAATTACCAACCTCATCTGCTGTAAGGTCAGGCAGGAAGAAGACTTCAGAAGACACGAGTAACATTTTACTATAATTATTGTTATTAGTCATAGCTGCTTGCCAGGGCAAGTTTTTTGGGCGATTATGATAGAATTCTAAACATTAAGGGGCTCCAAACTCTCTTGACACGATCACTTTTCTGGCTTTTTTTTACACTATTATGTAAAGAGAAAGTATTGTAATCATGAGAATGTTCAACATCTAGACGATGAGATAGTGACAGAGAGTTCCAAGGTGGGGAGACACTTGCTAGTTCCCAGGGGGTGAAGTACTAGTAATTTAATTTTCATTTTCATTTATTTAAGGTACTTAACGTGTATTTTCAGAATCGACTGACTATAGGAGCACACGACTTGTAAACTAACTAAAATCTAGAACAGACACAACATCCAGCCTCCCCATAGTTATTATTATTATTATTATTATTATTATTAGCACCGCGTCTTACTACCCGTTCGGGTTGCACGCACTTACGCTAATGTGTAATAGTAGGGTGATTGTAAGATGAAATGGAGGACCTACAGTTTAACGTGGGATCCGAACCACGGTGGAGGCCTGGCATTCCACACATTCACAAGATGTCTTGTCAGAGGTGAAGGAAGGGTTTGGTAATCAGATAAATCTGTGCCGGGACCGAGGATTGAACCCCGGCCGCCAGCATAGAAGTCTGACACCTTACCCCCTAGACCGCCAGGTCACCTCCCCATAGTTAATTTATCGCCGTGAAAGGGGGAAAACTTACATTCAAACAATGATTCATTTGCCGGCCCTACCAGGAATCAAACCCTGAATCCCTAGGTCAGTAAATATACACGCTACCGACTGAGCTAAAGTGTCCGGCTAGTAGTACCTGACTACACCACGGGACTACCATAGCAGCACCAGCTCAGACATCAAATCAGCCGCGCAGATAATACTACAGTCCACTCTTTCCCCCCAAACCAAGGTTTATTTTTAGCAATTCAAGTGAAACGACCTTGAAACATAACCGACTCGTATAACCTTATGTTCGTCAATAATTAACACTTCACCATGGACCAGTGACATCATCAGGGTGACTGTCATCTGGGACTTACTGGACACATGTTCAAATAATATAACTGGTCATAACTCGTCAATGAACAAACAAACAAACAAACAAATAAACAAATAGTGGACGGTTGATAAATTGTTTCGTAGTAACTTTTACTTGCTGACCTGGCGGTCTAGGGGGTAAGGTGTCAGACTTCTGTGCTGGCGGCCGGGGTTCAATCCTCGGTCCCGGCACAGATTTATCTGATTACCAAACCCTTCCTTCACCTCTGACAAGACATCTTGTGAATGTGGGGAATGCCAGGCCTCCACCGTGGTTCGGATTCCACGTTAAACTGTAGGTCCTCCATTTCATCTCACAATCACCCTACCATTACACATTAGCGTAAGTGCGTATAACCCGGACGGGTAGTAAGACGCGGTGCTAATAATAATAATAACCTTTACTTTATCACAACCCCTCGGAGAAATGGGTATTGGGATTGTAAAAAGATATATATAAAATTCGAGATTTTTTTATGGATGTTTACGTTTCATGCGCCTCTGAAAACTGAAAATGTGTTTTTAATCAGTGGTGCCAACTTTGGCGGTTGGAGGGGGCCCCAAAAATTGCCTAAAAAGAGCACAGTGTAACTTTGCCCCCCTCTCCCTAAATACGTCACGACTACATTTTATTCATGTGTGCAACAATTTGTTGACGAATGTGATACAAGTGTTTCTTGGTTTTTAATAGTAAATTGTAGTTTTAACAGTTTGTTGAGTCTTCCTTGTAAGTAAGCCAACACTCGGAAGTTGCCTGGTTCGCACATAGATAGCTGTAGCGTACGTTCACGAGCAGCACCATCTCGAAATGATCGAGTACTATCGCGGCAGTCGATACTCGATAGTATTGGTTTAACACCGAGCGCTGAAGCCACTGTTCGAACCCCCACTATGAGAGTTTCCGATGTATTCCACCTTCTATTGTGTGTCTCTCACAGGTACGAGTCAGTCAGTTCTCAGTTCTGTCATTGTTGTGTCGCGATAAATAGTACTGATAAATTATCAGTACGTTCATTTATCATTCGTTTGTTAAAATTGGCAGATTCCCGAAACAATGGACCGATTTGTGAAGAAAGAGATGTAAGAGGCTGTGTGTCTGTGTGCCTGTATGCCTGTGTGCCTGTATGTCTGTATGCCTGTGTGTCTGTATGTATGTCTGTATGCCTGTGTGTCTGTATGCATGTATGTCTGTATGCCTGTGTGTTTGTATGTCTGTATGCATGTATGTCTGTGTGTCTGTCTGTATGTCTGTGTGTCTGTATACATGTATGTCTGTGTGTGTGCCTGTATGTCTGTGTGTCTGTATGTCTGTATGCCTATGTGTCTGTGTGTCTGTATGCCTGTATGCATGTATGTCTGTGTGTCTGTATGCCTGTATGCCTATGTGTATGTCTGTGTGTCTGTGTGTCTGTATGACCTATGTGTCTGTCTGTAGGTCTGTGTATCTGTGTGTCTGTATGACTATGTGTCTGTATGTCTGTGTGTCTGTATGCCTGTGTGTTTGTATGTCTGTATGTCTGTATGCATGTATGTCTGTGTGTCTGTCTGTATGTCTGTGTGTCTGTATACATGTATGTCTGTGTGTGTGTCTGTATGTCTGTGTGTCTTTATGCCTGTATGCCTATGTGTCTGTCTGTATTTCTGTGTGTTTGTATACCTATGTGTCTGTCTGTATGCCTGTATGCATGTATGTCTGTGTGTCTGTATGCCTGTATGCCTATGTGTATGTCTGTGTGTCTGTGTGTCTGTATGCCTATGTGTCTGTCTGTAGGTCTGTGTATCTGTGTGTCTGTATGCCTATGTGTCTGTATGTCTGTGTGTCTGTATGCATGTATGCATGTATGCATGTATGTATGTATGTATGTATGTATGCTTATGTATGTGTCTGTATGTCTGTGTGTCTGTATGCCTATGTGTATGTCTGTATGTTTGAATGCCTATGTGTCTGTCTGTGTGTCTGTATGTTTGTATGCCTGTATATATAAACCTAAACGAAAAGGTAGTCTACTTAGCGGAGAAAATATAAAATAGCAATTTTCTTGAAACAGTAGTTGACGACTTTTTGTTAAAATTCGTATCCAGGCACTGTTACGTAACAAATCGGTGCATATTTTTTTCCAATGAGAATTACTTAGAGGCTACTTTAACAAGTGTATATCTCTAGTTTTGATCGTATCTCAGCAATTCTTTGAGATCCGAAATAACTTATCAGTACAAAAATTTATGATTAATAAACATAAAAAGAATTATTTTAAATATATGTTTATAAAACTGATAGTTTCCGAGCTGTAACCAAACAAGTATTTAAATGTAGCTCTGAGAAATTGGGGGAGTTTATTGTTATACTCTTTATTTGACAGAGATGTTACTCTTTTCTCAATTTATTTCTGTAACAGTTTAGAAAGTGATACTCCTGTTTTTTTCAATATGTTTATGTAAAAAATATCTTACGAATCATTATTAAAAGTATCCATGTTTACATAAAGAAGCGAGAAAGTATGTGATGTACCGTACCATTAATTAATTAATTAATTAATTACCCGCCGCATCTTGGAAACCTTACGTGCTACACGCATACATTAATTAGGCCAAAGGGAATGTTATAGGGAATAAGTTGGCATTTGCATGAAGGGAGGTTGCAGTTAAGGGTGCCGCCTTGGTAAGCGAGTAAATACCACGCAGACGCTCGGCTCTAACGCAATATTTCCTTCCACGACGCGTTATTCCAAAATATGGTCCACGTCGAAATAAACCCCAAAAGATTCCAACGGGGCTCATTTTTCTTAACAAGCCAATAGTGTGAGTTTTATCAGTAGAAAGAAAATGTGTGATAATGTGACATTATTTCATTTTGAACGAATTTTTAATCATATGTGTGGAGCTGTGAGACTAGTCTTGATGAAAAATTGCTCTAGATCTATCCTTCCTCTAACGAATACAGTAATTATTAGTTAGGATCACAACAGGAAATGTTAAGATATTTTAGAACTAACAGCAATCTTTATTATTTACCCTTGAGATGAGAAGTTTTTTGTAGTTTTATCTATCCTCTTTCTTAATTACATGGCAAAGGTTTGTTGTAGGGGAAGGGCGAATGTGAGTATAAGAGTTTAGACAGAATATCGAAGTAGTTCCAGAAAACGAAACAGACCATTGTATTTTAAGCCACGTGACCTGACAGAGTATTTTCTCGCGGACCTACGCGGCCACCTGTCCACGAAGTGCACGAGGTAGACGCAGACATGGCAAAGGACGAGGGACCTCGAGAGACATTAACTGCTCATCTGGGGCTAGACCCCTCGAATTCTCCTAAGTGAGAGACACTCACGGAAGGAAGAACCAACTCTTTCCGCCGATGGAAGCTGTCCAAGGTGAGGGGGATGGGGGTTGCATGATTTCCTCAGTTGTCTGGTGATTGACAGAGATATATGATGGTCACGGGTTTTATCGGTTCCTAAATCACCCGTTGTGCACGTATTACGTGCGTAGCTACGCTTGAAGGACACAGCCATGATGGGCTAGACTAGCTACGTAGCGGTGTCCTTGTTAAATGCTAACCTGATCATAGTCCTCATTAGACCTCGCAGTTTTGGAACAGTTACTCCGTGAAGGGGGGGGGGGGGCAACATGTTTTAAATACAAACTCACACAGAATCTCCCACAACATTATTTAAAGATCCCACCCCTTCACCCATTCCCCTCCCGTGTTGTTGCGGGGGCTGCTATTAATTATTATGTTCTCTTTCACCCCAACCCCCTTTTACAACCATCTTGCGAACATTTAGAGCACTAAAGATTTATGAAGGTATTATTTATAATCAACAGCGGAACAACAGAATACAGAGGCGGAGGAGGAAAAACTACGAGGGTAGGGGAAAGAATGGTACTTCCCCAGACAAGGGGGAAAAAAAATTTCTTCGACAAGAATAAAAGGGGAGGGGAAGAAAATACCCCCTGCGATGAAATGGTGCGAGCATTTATCACAGATAAGGGTCGCTTCCCCGTCAACACGGCCGGTCAAATGGGGTGCACGCTCTCTTTTCTCTCCGTGGCGGGCCGAGAATATTAAATGAACACAACGAAAATAATACACTGCGACACCTCTTCGGTTTGCGAAAAATTTTAATTAGGGAATAGTGAGAAACGTGTCCGGCAGGCTTAATGGGACAAGAGACGCCTGCTTCTGGGAAGAGCGTCCAATTGTCAAGTCAAATGGCGTCGCTGCATTATTAATAATATTTTTTTTTTTGCACCGCGACTTAATACCAGTTCGGGTTACGCACTAATGTGTTAATTACGCTAATGAGCTTAGGGAGTAGGAATGTTGTATTTTAAGGAAGTTTACACAGATTTGTGTGGAGGGAGAGTGGAAAAACATTCAGTAAAAACTGCCCTCAGTACATCTGACAGAGATTCGAACCTCGATCTCCCCATCATCGGCAGGCTAGTCTCTAGCAAGAGTAGCGCCTTAGACCATGTGGCTAACGAAGCGGATGGAATATTCTTGTTATTATTATGTTTATTATTATTGTTAACATTACTCCTTGCCTCTTAGGGCTACAGACTTTCTTCTCTCACAGAATTTATTGTGACTCCCATTTTGTTTCTAATATATTTCTAATATCAACATTTCTTGTAAATGTGTTCTTGATATTGTGGGCATTCTATGTGCCCTCTAGATCATCTCGGATGGGCACAGTTATTTTCTATATTACAACGTTTAAAAAAAATTGCTTCAAGATCAAATAGATAATTTTGTGACAATGTATTGCTATTTATTTAATTTTTTTTTTAAATGTTATATCTTTAAACTCGTCGAATAAAGCCTAAATACATCAACATGGGAGATTCTGTCTCGACTTGCCATGACGTCACAATTAGGTAACGTCCTTAATAAACCGATAAACCGGGAGTTGTTTCGCCAACAAAAGCTCCTGGTAAACAGCTGAATAGAGACGAGATGTTGTGCTGGGGGGTGTGAAGGGGTAGCCGGCTCCTCGCGCACATAATTATTACCTGGACGTAATTAGTGGAGTATCAGCTATGAGCGGCCATTGAAGCAGCTCGTCAGCAGGACGAGAGGAGGTGAGCGGGGTTATCCTCCTGCTGATGGTGTTATTAGCTGTGGGTCAGTTAGCGGCGGACATAATGAAGCAAGGGTCGGACAGCACGGGGACAAGGGACACTAGGGACTTGTGTGGGACAGCACAGGGACCAGGGACACTCTAGAAACTTGTGTAGGACAGCACCGGGACAAGGGACACTCTAGAGTCTTGTGTGGGACAGCAGAGGGACAAGGGGTACTCTAGGGACTTGTGTGGGACAGCAGAGGGACAAGGGACACTCTAGGGACTTGTGTGGGACAGCAGAGGGACAAGGGACACTCTAACAAGGGACACTCTAGGGACTTGTGTGGGGCAGCACAGTGACAAGGGACACTCTAGGGACTTGTGTGGGACAGCAGAGTGACAAGGGACACTCTAGGGACCTGAGGAACTCGTGTCTTGATGTGTTACAAACAAAAGTTGAGGTGGTTTTATGTGACGAGTCATTTCCCCTTCATCCCCACCTATTAGACAGTGGGTGGGGTAAATGAGGTGGTTAAAAGAAGTTTTGTTTCAAACAGACAACAACAAGGTCAACATATCCGCCACACACGCTTACAAAGAGTAGAAATAGAAAGAAAGGACATATTTTTATGTTGTTTTATCTTTTATAATATTATTTTTTGAACATCGAGTCGATCCAAACGTCCGCCCCGGATATAAAAAGAAGTAGCGGCCGGATCCTTGTTGATTGTTGCCATGACGACAATATGGCGGCTCATACAAGGGGTATGAGGGGAGGTGAACTCCCTTCCCACCCCCACCACCCTCTCAGACTAACCCTCCAGGGAATCTAATTAGGGGTGAGTAGGGTTGCCGTACTACCCGTGAATCGTCCGTCCTCTTCAGGGTTTTATGCCCAATGCAATTTTGATCAAGTGGGAAAGGTTCTGAGGTTACGTTTGACTTTCTGTGACCTTCTTTCTTTCTTTCTTTTCGTCTGTTTCAAAGTTTTTTTCCCCCTCTTCAACCTCTTGTCTCAGTCCTGTCTCTGCTAAACATCATCAGACCCAATCTAAGGTCACAAAGTTTAGGATTTTCTTATTTTTTTTATTTTTACTGTCTCGTGACAAATCGGAGGGAGGAAATATAGTGATCGTGAGGAAGGGGGGGGGGGTGAGGGGAATGGAATTTGTTATTCTGATCGATATCTACGTTTAATTACCCTCTAAACCCATGAAAGTAGTTTTCTCTCGGCCGTCTGTACCTCCATTTAGAGCCTAAGACATTTTACAGATCGGGTTAAAATTCGGTATCTAAGGTTTTCAAAAGGTCCCCCCACAGTTATTTTATTTTATTATCTATCAAACCCTAAGGGTAGTCTACTTATTGCCGAAAAAATGAAGAAAAAAACACTAGTTTTTTTAAAATCCTCTCTAACTATTGTTATTGAAACTCACATCTAGGCCCTGTGTGACTTATCAATAAACTCTCTTTGCTCGTTGGGGGCTCCGCCCCCAGGCCCCCCGTGAGTTTTCTTTGCAAGTGGATGTAAACTAATGTAATTCCAGAGCCGTTTTTTTTATAGGTTTTACCGTTTAGCCACAAGAGACCTCCAAAGAAAGGTCCACACCGACTTTAAAGTTGCTCCGCCATTTTGAATTTTTTTTTCGGGGGTTAATTTTTTTTTAACTTTTTGGAATTTCCCCGTCGGTTACAGGCTAGAATTTACAAGTTTGTCAAATTTCAAGTTTCTATCTCATCTGTAAGTGGGTAAACATTAATGTCAGTGGGTGAGTCAGCCGTGTGGCTATATTATGGTGAAGTGCACCGCAAAGACTTTCTCTTTATCTTAAAATAGCGATATTTAGGAAAAGCTATGAAGATTTGTGAAACAAATTAGTACACACTGTTACGGGAACACTCCATCAAATAGCATAAATGAAACAATATACACCGTTACAGGAACATTGAGTAAAGACGAGCGTCTCTGTCCACCAAAGAGAACAACAATCAAGCTCAGAAACTGTTAGTTTTAAAGATAAAACTCTTTTGTTTGGAGTGTATTTTTTATATTATTATTATTATTATTAGCACCGCGTCTTACTATCCGTTCGGGTTATACGCACGTACGCTAAAGTGTAATGGTAGGGTGATTGTGAGATGAAATGGAGGACCTACAGCTTAACGTGGAATCCGAACCACGGTGGAGGCCTAGGCATTCCCCACATTCACAAGATGTCTTAATATATCAAATATTTGCCGATAAATTATGAAGTTTGGAAACTTTTCCTAGCATAAAGTACCCTCAAAATCTCATTTTAATGATGAAACGAGGGTTGCCATCTTGTTTATAATAATAAACAATGTCTGATATATAAAATTTAATCAAAATCGTTAGAGCGGATCTCTAAAAAATAATCTATTATTTCTCCTGTTTCCCCTGCGATAAGCCAGCTTTAAATTTAGGATCGGATATCTAATCCTAAAAATCCCTCCTGGGGAGCTTATGACAATCCCAGATACCGAGTTCTAGGCCTACCGGTAAAATGGTTCCGACTCCAAGCCGAGATATAGACTGACAGACAGACAGACAGATGGCGCCGTGGAAACCACTTCATCATGGAATCATGAAACGTAGACATTATTAAAATCTCAAGTTCAGTTATTTTTACGGTGGTTGCATGATCTAAGGTGTCACTTTCGCAGTAGACTAGACTGCCGATGATGAGGAGATAGAGATTGGTTGGGTGTCCTAAGGATGGTTTTCCACTCTCCCTTCACGCAAATACGGGTACATTTATTCTAAATGTAACCTCCCTTATCCATAAAACCGGTATAATGTAATTAGCACATAAGCGTATAGCCCAAACGGGTAGTAAGACGCGGTGCTGAAAAATAAATTTGGCATCTCATTTTTTTCCGGGAAAATGACTTGGAGGGTATTTTTACATAAGAGGATATCTCCAATTTCGATCAAATCTCCGTGAATTTTTGAGATAAGAAATAAATGTTCGTTTAAAATTTGTAGGTGTCGTAAAAATGTAGAACTTTTAATTGAAATATATTTTCACTAAAATAATAGTTCTCGAGATATAAGTAAATGTATATGTTTAAATCTGTCTGGGAATTGGGGAGATATTTGATAAATTATTTGGGCAACAGTGAGAGTCCTTTTTTCTCAATATTCTCCTGTAACATTGTATGTTATTTGTTTGGTGGAATTTTTACCATTTTATTTCTGCAACAATTTATATTATTTTGTTTCACATATATTAAAAGTTGTTAAGTTAATTTCGCCATTTTTAGGTAAAGGAGCAAAAAATATCCTTGCCGTAAACCGTACCGTTTATTTTAACAAGTCGAGATTATGGCAGCACTGCCTCTGCTTCCCTTATTTCTCTGTTTAGAAAGTGCCCATTTGCCAAAGTTGCTTTCTTTATTCCGTCATTGTCAGAACGGGGTGTTTATCGAGCTATCTAAACCATTATTTCACGACATATACAGGGTGGTAAAGAAACAATCAGAAGATATATGTCGAGGAAAGCGATGGACGACGTGCTGAGGTTTGTCTGACGTCCGGTAGAGCTCACCTCAGTCACATTATCTTCACGAAATATTAAGGCGTGATATGTAGTTTGCTTTTATTTATATAGTGAATATTTACTTTTCAATTAAAGTGTTAATTTTAAAGTTACTAACTGTCTTAATTGTTTCGGACCCACCTGAAAATGAGATATTCTTTACTAAAAAGTGCTTAGAAAAAAAAAAGATCAATTACCCCTCAGAGTGAACTTTTTATTACTCTTAATTCTGATTTTTTTTTTAAGTTTTCCTTTTTTATGAAATTTTTCAATATTAGAGAGGGTGACCTGGTGGTCTAGGGGGTAAGGTGTCAGACTTGTGTGCTGGCGGCCGGGGTTCAATCCTCGGTCCCGGCATAGATTAATCTGATTACCAAACCCTTCCTTCACCTCAGGCAAGACATCTTGTGAATGTGAGGAAATGCCAGGCCTCCCCCGTGGTTCGGATTCCACGTTAAACTGTAGGTCCTCCATTTCATCTCACAATCACCCTAACATTACATATTATCGTAAGTGCGTATAACCCGAACGGGTAGTAAGACGCGGTACTAATAATAATAATAATAATAATAATAATAATAGAGAGAGTTGTATTTTATACATTAATTTTTTTATCAGCACATCTTATTACCCATTTGATTTATATACGCATACGTACTAATTACTTCAATATGTTAGAGATTTAAAAAGTTCAAATTTAGAGGAAATGTACCCGAATTTGCGCAGGGAGGGAGAGAGAGAGACAGACAGACAGACAGACCAAGAGTAGAAAAACATTTAGGTAAAAACTATTCTCAGTACACCTGAATGAGATTCAAACCCTGATCTCCCTGTTATCTGTGGTCCAGTATATTGAGAGAGTGACGCCTAAGACCATGCAGACATCCAAAAGGATCAGTGATTGTAAATTTAAGTCAATTTTTATTTTTATTTTAATTACAAAAAATTATATACCATCATTACCCACAAAATGAGCTTGAAATCTCAAAAATTCATTATCTTAAAGCTAGTTTAAATGTTTAATTAATTACTTTGCTGACTTGGCGGTCTAGGGGTAAGGTGTCAGACTTCTGTGCTGGCGGCCGGAGTTCGATCCTCGGTCCCGGCATAGATTTATCTGATTACCAAACCCTTCCTTCACCTCTGACAAGACATCTTGTGAATGTGGGGAATGCCAGGCCTCCAACCGTGGTTTGGATCCCACGTTAAACTGTAGGTCCTCCATTTCATCTCACAATCACCCTACCATTACACATTAGCGTAAGTGTGTATAACCCGAACGGGTAGTAAGACGCGGTGCTAATAATAATTATTATTATTATTAACTACTTTCGTGATCGAAGTTTGATTCAATGAATTTAATGACTAGTAAGACACCTTTTACAAAAGAAAGAGATGACACAAGCTGGGGCTCGATCCAAGCACACTGGTGGTTTATTCTCATATTCTAGCCAGCCATATGCCTGTGTATTAACCTAAATCTACTCTCTTCCTATTCGTTAAATATTACACTTCTTTCCAAACTCATTCCTAGAGAGAGAGAGACGCTCTCCAGTTAAACTGGATTACCAGTGATAGAGAGGTCGGGGTTCGAATTCTGGTCGGGTGTACTGAGGGTGTCTATTTTTTATCCTGATTGGTTTAACACTCGATATACTAGCAAATGCGGATAAATTTCCGTTAAAATATAACTTCCTCATCCCTATTTCACAATCGTTATCATTATTATTATTATTATTAGCACCGCGTCTTACTACCCGTTCGGGTTATACGCACTTACGCTAATGTGTAATGGTAGGGTAGATTGTGAGATGAAATGGAGGACCTACAGTTTAACGTGGGATCCGAACCACGGTGGAGGGCCCTGGCATTCCCCACATTCACAAGATGTCTTGTCAGAGGTGAAGGAAGGGTTTGGTAATCAGATATATCTGTGCCGCGACCGAGGATTGACCCCGGACCCCCAGTACAGAAGTCTGACACCTTACCCCTAGACCGCACAAGCGTAATCAATGTACGTTTATATTCCGAACGTGAAAAAACTACCATGGAAATCACCTAGTTGTTTAGTTTTGGTCTCGCTTCTGTTTAAATTAATTCTTCCTCTCAAACAGAAGATACGGAGGTCAACCCCACACACTACTACCAGGTCACGTGTCCTATCCTGACAGTGGGGACCTAAATCAGTCAAGGGGCGGCAGCCCCTAGAAACTAGCGAGTCACAAAACAAGAGCAATGCGTTGTTCGAGCTTAGGATTCACCTCGAGTGTTCCATCATTCAAGGTCCGTGGACATCTTGGAGTGGCGGGTTGGTCGTTTTTACCTCGTCACACACAATACTCACAGGACGACCCGAATGACGTAATAAGAGTCTCGGCAATGGTCTGGACGGGACAGTGACACTGTGAATTTCAGATGGGACGTAAGAGGACCCAAGGAAAAGTCAGTGTTTTTTGTTTTTTTGTTTTTTGCAGTTTTCAAAGCAAACCATTTTTTGTAGCCAAAACTAAATATTTCTCCAGTATAGGGGTGGACTCGGCAGGTCCCAAGCCTCCCGGAACTACCTACATGACGGTCCTCAACCCACCACTCAAGATGTGTGTTTCAGTGCAAGCTGACGCGGTGAAACGGGATATATATTTTTATTATTTGTACATTTTATCACGAAGCTATTTAAACTTGGCATCTAAAGTTTTATAGGTTCCTCAAGAGTATTTTGTTGGAATTATCCGTACAAAACATAAAATTAAGATCAGTTTATTTAATAGAGAAGAGCGAGGAAAAAACAAGTTTTTCAAAATATGCTTTTAATTTTTTTTTTTATAAAATCTCGTATTCATGCAGTGTTTGACATAACAAACAAAATGGCCCTTTTCATTTTCCCGTAAAAATGACTTTGAGGGCATTTTACACTGGCGGAAATTTCCGCTTTAGATCATATCTCAGAACATTTAAAAAATGTAGTATTACTATAAATAAAAATAAAACTTTATTTAAAATATATTTATAGATAACCCGATATTTTCTGAGCTATTTTTTTTAAAAGTGAGGTCTCGTAAATCGTAATTTGGTGGCTATGCTCTTTAGTGAAGGGTTTCTGCAACAATTTATATTATTTTGGTTCACATATCTGAGTAAATGTCTCCGGTTTTTAGTCGAAGAAACTATATAAAGTCTTTTCAGTGCACCGTAACTTTTTATCTCCCCCCGTGCCCGTATAGCCGTGTGATGCGATTTTTTGTAGCGAGCGGTATTTGTCGTTTCACGTCGAGCGACATTTACTGCTCGTCCAGACACACCACGAGGTCTCCAGTTGGAGTCCCTGTCATAACAGGTGAGTTTATTCTGTCACAGACAGCCCCGGAGCGAGAAGATGGCTCGTCCAGAGACCACGAGGTCTCCAGTTGGAGTCCCTGTCATAACAGGTGAGTTTATTCTGTCACAGACAGCCCCGGAGCGAGAAGATGGCCGCGCGAGGTTATCTAACCGACGGGCAGGCGTCTGACGTCACGAGAAAATAAGCTGCACCGTAAATCATCTCCGGACATCTGTGACAGTTGAACTCTTCTCAGTCCGGGGTCGTAGCCCCTTCCAGTTGTGCCCGCGCCCTCTGATTGGCCCACATATTCCCTTTTATTGACGCTGACGACAACTTTCGATAACATTCCTTGGTCGGAAGGTTCGGTTGAACTCATCAAGAGGGCAGGATTGGAGCGACCACGTGCATGTGTCGGGTGCTCAAGAGATTCACACCAGTGCTGCCAACGAGTGACACCAAATATCCCGTCATCAAAGTTGTAAGATTTTCCCCAATTGCTGCCAATATATTTTACTAGTCCTGGTACAAATAAATGTTACCTAAGACTGGAGACATCTAAGCATATATCTTAAAATATGTTAAACCAAATTTCGTTAAAAATTGACGGCTATCGCGTAACAAACATCCGGATGGATAGACGAAATGCCAAATTGTCGAGTTAGTACAGAATCTCGCTACGCTTCATCAAAAATAACAAAATATTGAATCCTAAGGGAATAAGAGAAAGTGTTTGTTTAGTTTTTGGATATAATGTTGAAGTATTGACATATATAATATGAGTCGACGTTAGTAACTCTTTCAACCACCGAGCGCTGATGTATGAGTGTGAGAACAGGAATCATTGTTATTGTTTTATTGGAACTAATCTATATAATATTTCTGGTGTCTATGTCTTCAGGAGAAATTAAACTGAGTATGAAAATTTAAATATTGTACTGTATCTAGCACATAGGTTCCATTTAAATAGGTGGAAAATTTTACTGGAAAACTTAAAGATACATTTCCTATCTGAAATCTTTGAGCCGAGAGTACAGGGTTCAATTACCGGCGGTACCATGTATTTATAAATGTGAAGTGATTCTCTCTCTGGCCTTGCGTTCACCCCGGAACAAATTATGATGAATCACTAATATTAGAACCCGGAATAAATTTTATTTTTAGCACCACGTCTTACTACCCGTTCGGCTTATACTCAAATGTACAAATTACACTAATGTGTAACCCGCCTCGGTGGCGTAGTTGGCTGACGCGCTTGTCGTGTTGAAGCTCGACTGCTGAGGACGGGGAGATCGAGGTTCGAATCTTGGTCGGGCGAACTGAGGGTGGTTTTTCTAAACTGTTTTCTACTCTCCCTCCACGCAAATGCGGGTTCACTTCCTCTAATTCAACCTTCCAAAGTCCTAATCCTTTAGAGTAATTAGTACTTAAAGCGTATAACCTGAACGGGTAATAAGACGCGGTGCTAAATATTATTATTATTATTACACTAATGTGTAAGGATTAGAAAGGTTGCGTTTTAGAGGAAGAATACCCGCATTTACGTGAATGGATAGTGGGAAACCATTCAGGAAACTCTCCCTCGGTGCGTTCGACCTGATTAGAGCCCGGATCTCCCCATCTTGATCACGTAACCGTGTAACAACTTACGTTGTAACAACACTTACCAACTGGGACAGCCAACTGGGACAGCCAACTGGGTCAACACGCGGCACTAACT
>CABEEJ010009201.1:0-19784 GCA_901482245.1 Timema douglasi
CTAATTTCCTCATAATCACACAGCTGCAGAGTAATGTAAATATCACTACCCTAATGCCTCCTTCCTTGAGATCCCTATCAATACTATTGTCCTCATCATCACACAGCTGCAGAGTAATGTAAATATCACTACCCTAATACCTCCTTCCTTGAGATCCCCTATCAATACTAATAACTAATGGTTTATTAGGTGAATGTGTCCCTCCTCTTGCTTAGTTAATAATTACCAAACATAATGTCTTAATAAAACAAAGAATGAAGGTGTAATTGTAGTCCTGAATCAGGTGATAGTAAATAGAATTTTATTACAGGTATATTTCACTTCTTTGTTTTCTTGATAAAAAGACTCATCAAATCTGAAGGCACCACATCTAAATATTTAAAGATGAATATGTCTCACTTCTGGTAGTTGTAGTTGTAGTGGTAGTTTGTAGACAAAATGTATATTCACTCTGATGATAAGTAGTACAAACTTCAATCCATACTTGACCCCAGTAGAAATTACGAAGAAAAATATTACAGAATTTAACTTTAATCTCGCAACAAATCAGAGCGTCCGTTAGTTTATTTATTTCTAAAAACACTGTGGTCATATCAACAAAACAATTAAAATAATCAAAGTAAATCAATGAGGCAGCGTATAGAGGATTGAATATTATTATTAAAACTTTGGTGGTATTGTTCATGGAGAATAACAAAACTATGGTGAATATTATTTACAATGTATCACTAAGGAATATGATGAACTCCATATGTACTGTATGAACTGTATTAATTATATCCAAATCTTTGGCGCTCTTTGATGAAATTGGAATGCGCAAAACTAAAAAGTCATCTTTGTTTGATAGCTTTGAACCAAGAGTAGTTGAACTTGATACTGCAAATATTACGTATGTTATCGATCGAGCATATCAACAAAATGAGCTAACTACTTAGGGAAAATATGATGATTAGTACTCATCCAGATGGATCCAATCGAACCTGGAGGACATCATCTCATCAGTTTTACGGACGTGTTGGTTCTGGGGAAGAGGAATGAGGTATCCACTGGAACATATCACTGAATGATTGCTATTATAGCTCCTCTCGCAGCTGACGTCATTGCGGCTATATACATCCTATCCTGCGAGATTCAGCAGCCTCGTCTACATTACAGACTCTTATAATGCTACTAAAATAGTGTTTTAACAAGCACACAAACAAATTGATAGAGATATCAGTGTATAAACCCTACGGGTAGTAAGACGCGGTGGTAAATGTTTTTTTTTAAATATGAGAACAGTTATTTACCGGAAGGTGCTGGTACAAAAATTTGCGTTTTCTCCAAAATTTAATCAAACACTAACATAGTTTAGGAACGTATTATTTTCACTTGCAAATTATGAAAATTTTAATTTGGAATCTCGAATTTGCAATTTTTAAGATGAATTATTAAATAAACTATTATTTCGAATAATATTCTCCAATTGTAGATTTATTTGAAAATATTTAATTTCTGAAACCATCTCCCAGTTCTCATGAAGAATATTCCTGTACAAGATGATGTATGCCATTCAGGGGAAATCATCCATCTTTCCAATCCACAATTCTAAATATTTTTCTTTCAATATTAATCTCTCATAACTTAGAATTTTGGGAAAGTCCAAAACATCTCATAGAGGGTTACTATCACTGCTAAAATAGTAGGGGTTATGATATTTTTACTTAATTTAAGACTGGTCATCGAAAATTGGTCGAAAGTTAAAGATATTTCTACGTCGTCTAGATATTAAACTGCAAATTTTATGTTTTATTCTAAGGAGATAGTTTTGAATTTAGAATTGTTGCGTAAGTTGTTAATATTTTAGAACGAGAGTAAATCTCTCAAACAGTCGATCCAACACACTACAATTGGTTTTTGGAAATTAAATTGTTGTAACTGGGAATTTCGGTAGAGGTCATTTTCTTTTTCTTGATCTTATTTGATTGTTTGGTAGAATGTTCCTAATTTATAAAGTGAAGGTTGATTAACTTACATTTGGATCGAGACCGGATTCCAAAAAGTGCTCGAACTTTATTATAAAGTATGAATCCGTTTGTATTTTTTTCCTCCTGATTTGAACCGCCTGAACTGCCAACTCTTCCAGAGGATTCTCTTCCGCTGCCATTTTCTGCCCAGCATCACACAACTTCATCGCTTATCTTAGAATACATCTCGTTTTAATAAAAACCATATAACCTGACAGGGATTAAAACCCGTGTACTTTGATTTGGCAAGATAAAGCTCTAACAGGTAACTTAAAATAAAGGGGTATCAATTATTTAGTTGGTTATAATTAAGTACTAATAATGGTGTGTAGAACACACATAACTCTATCATTATACATATGAAACAAACACTCTAGTAGTTGTATTGATGAGCAAGTATTAGCAATTGATACTTCCGGGAAAGTATTGTTTCACTTAACCTTACTCGACTTCATTATAAAGTGTCAATCTAATAAATAGATACCCATGTGTGAGACTCGTACAGAAAATACATGTATTTAACTTGGAATACCTTGAATAGATGGCAGAGTATCTTGGGTGTTTATATCCCTTAATATCTTTCTATCCTTTCAGCCTCGTGTGTGAGGCTCCCGTAATGTCGTGGATAATATTATATCACACTATCTCGTGTAATATTATCGTTTATATTCCTTATAAATCTTAGCTTCATTAATCAATCTCTTTCGTTCTTTTAAATCAAGCCATGATTAGTATTTGTTGCCACGAAACATGATGTATTTCAATATATTATAATAGTGGTTTCCTAGATACGTATTATTGTTGTTTTATTTATCTATATAAAATATTTATTTTTGATACGTATGGTACATAATTTAAATGATACTGTGTTTGTGAGTAGCATAATATTTTCATACTATATGGATCGCTATTTAAAGCTTCATGTTGTGTGTCCCTTCATCAGCCAGTACAAGAGTCTCCAAAACTTTTACAATATTATCTCCCTTCTTCTTTTAAAAATATAAAAATTGTAAATATAAGATTAGCCATTTTAACACAAAGTCAAAATAAATTATTCTTCTGACTCGAAATGTTATATTTTTTTAAGCTCTGTAAAATTAAAAATCAGAAAAAGACGCTATGATATAGACCGTAGAGTGGGTTATTCAAGGTCCTTTAAGGTTTATTTGTATGTATTGGTTGATACAATTAATTTAGAACCAAATATATTATTGGGGAACAACAAATATGCAGTGATCTAGAATAACTAAAGTTCTAATCAACGTACAATTAGTATTTGTGTTTGCTGTTAGATTTGATCAGTATCACTAATTGGCGTTGTACACGCTTCACTCCAAGGTCACAGAGGGGAGGTGCCGTCATTATTTTCTATCTTCAGAGTCACCAATATTTCAGAAAATACAATATCTGTATGATTTTAGAATTATTTTCAAAAACATAAAGAGATAACATTGTAATGTTATTATTTTCGACCTCGAGATTACAATGAGTATTTTCGTCTTATATGCTTTGGAAAAAAAAGGACGATATTTCTATTCTGTCTGTCTTGTCTGTATCTTGGCCTAGAGCCGAGACCATTTTGCCGAGTGTTGAAACCTGGTATCAGGGTAGTCAACAGGTTATCATAGGAGTGTTTGGAATTATCTATCCAACCCTAAAGTTAAGGGTGGTTTAAAAGAGATATTTTGGGAATCAAATATAAAGATTTTGAATAAAATTTGTATCCAGACACTTTTTAATATTACAAACAAAATGATGCGACAAATTTTCCAGATAAAATGACTTGGAGGGTTGTTAACATAAACGGATAGCAACAATGTTGATAATATCCACACAACTATTAAAGTTAAGAAATTATTTATCATTGAATATTTGTAAGACTATTAAACTAAATCAATTTTAAATGTAACATATTTTGTAAACCAATAATTTCCAAATGGATAGGAGAATATATAGTTTTAAACATAGGTCTGAGGAATGAAGATTTGTTCTTTGTTACAATGTGATGGTTTTTAACTATTATGTTTCTGAAATAATGTATATTATTTCGTTTCTATTATCCAACGAGCTTTTAGTAAATGTTTCCATTTTTAGGTAAAAAAGCGAGAAAGTCTGTCCTGGGCAACATGCATTTATTTTCCCACCAAATCACGACAAAAATATTTGTTTAACTAAAACCTCATTATTTGCTCCTATAACTTATAACTTCTGACCTTTTCAAAAATACTATTATGGCTATTTTTACTGTGAAATGGAGAGTTATTACTCGTTTTAACTTAAAATATTGCATTGTGAAATTTATACAATTGCTGACCTTTTTAATGAATTCAGCTTATTTAATAACATATGTAAAACACTTTACTACCTCATATATTTGCACAGCATTATTTTCAATCAAAATTATTGAAAAACAAGATGGTAGCATATTTATTAATATGGAGCATAAGATATTGCACGTTTCCAATTTTTTGTTACAATAACTTATTTTGGTTTGTATGCATTGTTTAAAACACTAAACACTCTGTCCATGTAAATCAAATATATGTGGAAGGAATGTAAAAATGAAAAACCATTTGAGAAAATTAACCCCCAGTCCACCCAACCGAGATTCAGACTTTAATCTATCCGTCCTCGGAGGTCTAGTTCAACACGAAACTAGCGCATCAGTAAACAACGCTTGAGAGCTGAGCACATCAGTTGAGTTTCCTAGCACTGAGGCAATCCTTCCTGTGAGCAAAAACCAATAATAGATATATATATATATAAAAAAAAAAAATCAGTGGCGTATCCAGAGGAAATCAAGAGCTAAGCTGTAATTTAAATTATGTAAGGAGGATTCGGGAGTCAAAGACTCCAAAATGCCGTCGACCAAGAAGGTCAAATGTGCTTCGCCTGGAAATATTTAAACATGAATACCTCTAGTTTATAATAATAGTTCTCAAACATTTATAATTTTTTCGTACTCTCATACTATCTTGGGTAATTTCGCGCCTCCCAAATTACTTAGTTTTTTTTTTACTTATTTATATCTTTATTTGAATATCCACCTTTACAGCCTATTACAAATTCTGACTTCATAAATGTACACCAAAACTGTGCCCAAAACACACCAAAATGTGACTATTACTTTCCCCAAGAGTGTTATGATCACACTCCTGACTGAGTAAGAGCGACACACCCTATTCAATTGGTTGAATGTAATTAAAAGTACACACAGGTAGCATTTTGGTTTATTTGAGGTTTCTATTTATATTGCACTTTCTGGACCGAATTATTATATCAGCACACGACTTATAAACTAACTTAAAGCCATAAATTGATTAAACTCATCACCGTGAGAGAGGAAATCTAAATTTTACCAATGACATTTTTATCGACCATGCCAGAAAACATCCCCGGAACCCTTAGTTCAATAGGCAGGCAAGCTACCGGATGAACTATGAGATTGGACTCACAGGCAGCAATACGTAAAATAAAAAATACATAAAAAGAGTAAAATGAAGTAGTACATGGATCAAACGTTCATGAGAACTTGGTGGATACTGTTGATTATAAACGGACCTAATTTATATCGACCTTGAAGATCCGGATAGTGACGAGTAGTGAAGTCTGTCGGACAAAATTTTAACTAAGGAATAGTTCTTGAATAGGTTGCGATCTGGATGGGAAATAGTGGAACTAAAGTTTTTAATAATCTTTTATAAATGATTAATTCAATCTTTGATAAGTAATTAAATCTCTTTGTACCTTTTTTACGTATGTAATTTTACCTTAATGTTTTTTATATCTTGTATTTTAAAAATCTCAAGTCTTCAACTATAATGCCATTGGTCCTTTTTTTTATCTTGTGAACTTGTCGCTAATTGGCCTCACCAAAAATCACGATTTCCTGTTCAGGGAGATTACGCTGTTCACTCGTCCATTCTCTCTTTGAATTCAATTAACGTGAGACATAACATTTTGTTTTCTTCCTTCTTTTTAAATTGCTTGAAGAATCGTTTCAAATTTAACATGTAGTCTTTTTCCTTTTTGTTTATTTCTTGTTTTGGACTTATGAGGTAAAGTTTCTGTGTAGTTATTTTGTCTAATTATGACCTTTTAGGTTTTTATTATTATGTAGTTTTTTTATATTGTAATGTAACGCAAAATTTTGTAACATTAGCCGCTAGCTAATATTACAATATACTGCAAACTTACCCAATTCTACCAAGACGTCCACGGCCATTCCCAGGTAAACACTGCAGCCACCTATCATCACACATCCGAACATCACGACCTTCCTTCGAATACTGAGGCGTGCCCGCTAAAAAACTTCACGCCAATTCTACTCGTCCAAAGACCATAAGAAGAAAAGAAGTAACACTCCACCGAGTTTACGAGCGAGAATCTACTGGCTACGAGTGGACTCTAGAAGCTTCTCCACCCTATCTACGTTCTTTGGCCCCCCCTACTCACCATGTGATGCAAGCTGTGTTTTGTGCGTATAAAAGATCAACCCTGTGAATTGTGAGCCACTCTTGGGCTGGCGGTGAAGGTCGCTTGAATTGGTGATGGCGACGAACTACAATGTAAGCTAAATTCCTTTTGGGTTAAATGTCTGACTTTTCAAAATTCCTTTTAGGCACTTCGATTAGTATTACTTGGAAATATCTTAAAAGTTTTAAACTTGCTTTAATTGACATTTCAAGCTATGTCTGCGTATAAACAAAAACTTTACTCTTGGCTGAATGCATAACATATCTGGACTTGAGACTTTTCTCTAACTATTGGGATATTTTTGTGTATGGTTTACTATTTTACCGTCGTATTAATGTTAAAGATAAATGGGTTGGGATGCCTGACACTTTGGACTTTATATTTTGGGCGTATCAAATTTAAATTGTGTATTAGTTATAGTTAGTGGTTTCCTATTTTTATCTCTATTTATCATGTTAGGTTTAGCGCTTTAATTTGAATGGACTCGTTCCTTAAAACCTTACTCTGTTTAATTGTTTATCAAAGATAGGTAAATTTAGCATTAGACTAAAATATATTATAAATTATGTCATTCGTCAACATCGCCTGTTGACTTTAACTTAATAAAACCTTGCTAGGTTTATATGTAATTTTTACTGTGTTAGGATAGTTTTAGTAAGGTTAATATATGGATGTTCACCTCCGAACATATATAGCTGGGCGCCTTCAGCGCGTGATATGTTTAGATGGGAAGTTGCCATAGCAACCGAGTTATGAGGACTAATGGGAGTTGTTGGCCAATTAAAAGCAAAGTTGTTATCTAATATTTGCCTCAGCTCACACAAATAAGCTAGGGTTTAATTGTATATCTTCCCCATTCTTTCGGGGCTGGTAAAATGATATAAATAATGCATATTGACTAGGTGTTAGTAATTGTTGATGTTAACGTTTAATTCTTAGGTTGAGATTATAATAGGGTATTAGCCTTCATGCCTAATTGTTATTTCTTGTAGCGAGAGATGAAGGTTGCTCTTAAAGCTAGCGCTAGTGGTATGAAGACGCCAAAAGAAAATGTTATAAAGAAGTTGCATTTTGTATAACTGTTAATATACTTGTATCCATTGTTGCCAACCTTTTTTGGGTAATTATAATAAATTACTATTGGCGGTGATATTCGTTCCTTCTCTTTATACTAGTATCATCCTTCGGTTATTTTAAGTTGAATTGATTCTTGTGAAGTAATCACAATAAGGGTATACTTCTGGGCTGTGTTTATCGATCGCTGAGGACGGCCGTGAGCACTTGCCCACATCTATCCCAAATTGCGTGCGCTGGGTGTCTTTTAGCTTACCCAGCGGGTATAACCAGTTCACTCACCCAGCCCACTCTTTCAATTGTTCTTATTTTCTATTTTTTTCTTTTTTGAAGTTTTGAACCCTCTTATTTTGGATGGTAGATCCAAATTATGGTTCAATTTGTCAACCATGAGACCTGTTTTTTTATGTTATGGTTTTGTATTAGTTGGCATCATATAGACCACGCGATTTAAAATGTAACTAAACAGGGTATTAGGTATGATGGTTGAAGACTATTTTCTTTGTCTTTATTAACATTATTTTTTGGTTCTCTGTTCTTCTACTGGAGACATCTTTTATAAATCTTTTTAACAAATTGGTAATGTAGTAAATGTAGATCTGTTCTCCTTTGTCTTTGTGTAAATTAACCTTATATAATGTTTTAATTTTTTGTCTCCTAATAAATACTAAAGTCCTTTTTGTAACTGGGTTATGATTTAGAGATCCCTGTGGGAAACCACGTGGTGT
Source organism: Timema douglasi (assembly GCA_901482245.1). Taxonomy (NCBI): domain Eukaryota; kingdom Metazoa; phylum Arthropoda; class Insecta; order Phasmatodea; family Timematidae; genus Timema; species Timema douglasi. Next base: position 8,285 of record CABEEJ010009201.1, read on the forward strand.
TGTGTAACCCTCTTAACCTCCTTTTGTTTTTGATTAATTATCTACTTATGCTCTCTTTCAGTCTTAGCTAAGTTGAGTAAGGAGGAAATATATATATAAACTTGTCACTAAACTCAATAAGTGTTACTGGTTACCTTTCAATGAGACGATCAGTACAGTGGGAGGGATAGGGTGGATTGTACAACTCACGCTGAAATAATAATTAAGAGCCTAAAACAAAGAACTGTAAAATGCAGTTATACGACATTCATAGATACATGTATATTAATAATTGTATAGGAAAGAGATGAGATTACTAAATAATGGACTTTCATTCATTCAAACTCTTGTGCGGTTGTTGACCGGTGAAGTAAAGAAAACGCTTCACCCCTTGTTCTAATCATACCATAGCCATTATCATGGTTATTTGATTGTTTTCCAATGTTAATGTTATAATAGACCTACTATTTACCATTTTGGAATGGATATACTTGTGATAGTGTTTCCCTGGATTAAAACAGGGGGACTAGTCTTATGTGTAGTGAAATGCCCAGCCACGACCATTTAAAATATTATATCTGTAAATCTTTTTGTTGTTGTTGAGAAATGGTAAAAATATACGTGATTTATAAAATCAAGTTGATTTTTATAGTTATTAAAATATTTCTTCCCAAAATTGTACAGTATTAATTTTACCAATGATCTAATATCAATAATGTTGACACTACTCAATAAAAAACTGCTGGCTTCATAACAAAAAATAAGGGAATATAACCCTTATTAAACATCGATACATTATTTTAGAATAGGTGTTGAAAATATTACGATAACAATTTCACTCGTTCTTGAGAAAACTGATATCTCCAAACGTTTGGTTTTTCCTCAAGACCTGTCCGGTAGTCAGCACCTTCTACTGTTTCTGTGATCCATCTGTCCTTGTTGGCGCGCAAGGACCCTTTGGTCGGTTGTGAAGCCATGTCAAGACTTTCACCCTCCCCCCACCATCCCAAAATATAGGTATTAGACTTGAACTCGACAGGGCCAAGGATATTTAGTTTTCTGCTCTTTGGTTATTAGTTAAAGCCATAAAAGTTGTCAGTGAGTTAAAGACAGTTGATACAGAAATATGATTTCTATTACTTACAATGTAAGTTATAACTAAAAATATAATGAAGAGCTCCGTGAATAATTAGAATATGAATTGGTTCGATATTGTTTGGCCCTCTTTTATCAATTAAGAATGCGTAAAACCTAAAAGTCATCTTTGTTTGATAGCTTTGAACCCAGAGTAGTTGAACATGGTACTTCAAATATTACGTATGTCATCAATAGAAGATTTCGTTTGCATCGCGTTGTGTGGCATCAAAATGATACTCTAGATCATAATGTTGATACATATTATATTTTTGTGCTGTTACGTTTTGGTTAAATTGTTTTATTGGGTGGATATAATGAAAAAAGCAAGATTATAAAAGGATATGAAACAACTACATTGATACTCCAAACTTTGTGTATCAACCGAGGGTCTCTTCGATGAAACTATGGATGTTACGACGAATCAAGAAATATTATTTCCAACACACACAACAAAATCTGATTAATTTCGGTGTTGTCAGCAACGTTGGAAGATATTAATTTAATTGTTAAACAAGATCAAGACGATGCTGAAGTTTTGATTACTGAAACAGCGCTTGAACAGTCTGAAAAGAGGTAAAGGGAAGGTCGAGAGGAAAATATATTCTTCAGGATGTTTCGGCCAATATGAAAGGATTAAAGATCATATTTGATTCTTACACACAATCACTGGATGTGAAATAGCATCTTCCATTTTTAACAAGGGGAAAAGAAAATCTTGGAATGTATTAGAAAAGCGTAAGCATTTAAAATCTCGGTAGAAGTATTTTAGTAAGAAAATTGTTCTAAGCCATTAATATTTTCTAATAATCTACTACGGTTTCTCTTATGGCTACATGGTCCTCCAGTTAAGGAAGTTTCCATTGATACACACCGACACATGTACTTTGCTAAGTCTACAAGAATTAACAAAATGTAGAGCTAGCTTTACTTCCATCGAGAGCTAGAGGAGTTCAGTAACATCTACACTAGAAGAAGACTATTTAAATGGACCGGAAAAAGAAATCAGTGTAGAGGAATTAAATCAAGACGATGACATCCCATGAAAATGTTACCAGAAGATTTGTAGTCTCATCTATTAAACAAGTTGAAACATATGTACAGGAGGAAGAAGAACAGTAACAAAGCAAGAAGAAAACGAGAAGGAAGAAGAAGCATAATTTATAGAATGTGATGAAAGCGTGGATTGGGCTTATAGGGGGACAAGTTGGGACACCCATATTTGGTCATCATCAGCGGCCCTTCCGGCTGTGGAAAGTCACATTTTGTAGCCGACTCTATCCATCACTTGTACACAATGTGCGACGTTAAATTTGATAAAATCAACTGGTATTATGCGTTATGGCAAGCGGGATTTGAACCAGACGGGTCAAGTCTCCAAGTCATATTCTGTAAGGGTTTGCCGGAAATAGATGACATCTGTAATGACTCTCCACAGCTGATTATCCTGGAAGTAATCGTCGATCTTTTCACCAAAGGATCCCCCCATCAAAATATTAGCGTCATGTACCTTATACAAAATATATTCCACCAGAGCAAGGATCAAAGAGACATTTCCTTAAACGCACATTATATCGTGATTTTTAAAAATCCCAGGGATAAAGCTTGGATTCAACACTTTGCACGTCAGGTATGTCCTGAAAACCCTCGTGCTTTACAAGAGGCTGACGCTGATGCTACGTGTATTCCTAACAGTTATATTATTATTATTATTATTATTAGCACCGCGTCTTACTACCCGTTCGGGTTATGCGCACTTACGCTAATGTGTAATGGTAGGGTAGATTGTGAAATGAAATAGTGGACCTACAGTTAAACGTGGAATCCGAACCACGGTGGAGGCCTGGCATTCCCCACATTCACAAGTTGGGGGTAATACACGTCTTGTCAGAGGTGAATGAAGGGTTTGGTAATCAGATAAATCTCTGCTTGGACCGGGGATTGAACCCAAGACTCCAGCAAAGAAGTCCAACCATATACCCCTAGAACACCAGGTCACCTCTAACAATTATATATTGTTAGATTTCAAACAAGGTACACCCGAAAAGTTCAGATATAGAACCCACACAAATGTCGGGTGCTCCGTGTACTTACCCCGTAAAAACTATATAAACACCGACACTTCCCGATTACAGATCATTTCATAACCACGAGTCCCAAAGTACTGAAGCAAGCCCCTCTGCTACGTGCGATGTATCACATGAACCTTCAACAACGTGTCGCCTTGATGAAAACGGCCGACAAGAAACGGATTGACTCTGTTTGCGAGTGTGCCTACAACATTTGAAAAATGCACATAAGACAAAGTTACGTGCTCACAATCAGGTGTTGCGCAAGCTGGTCAAACAAGGAGAGTGCTGGAAGAAGAAGAGACGACTACTCGTTCAGAAGGGAGGAGCGTTCTCGCCCTTACTTTTAGCCCCTTTAATCAGCGGCGTCCTTGGTTCCTTATTCAACAAGTAAATAATGCAACAAACGAAAAGATGATATTGGTGTCCCCGGAAACATTACACCGTTACGAGCAACACCACCAACAAGTGGCATCGGCTACAAATCTAGTGGTCTCCGAGTTGAACAAGGAAATGGAAAAAATCCTCGCTTCAAAACTTGACGACAGGTCTAAATGGACTTTATACCAAAAAGTGCTAAAGCGCTATCTGCACTTTAGTCAACACCCTCCGCCATCTGAAACCACCGCCACACCCACCACCACCCCTGAAGCGCCTGTACTTCTAATCCCTGCTGTACTCAATACTGTACCAGCACAGGCACGTAGAAAAGCTGAACTTTTACTAGAATATATCATTTCCCGAGGCGGTATCAGTTGGTACTCAAACGGGGAAGTGAGTATTCATGATACACCTCTTCGTGAATCTAATATTGTGGATTTAGTCAACGATCTGGTCAGAGCAAGAAGACACAGATAACCATCTGGGTGGTGAAAGTTTCTCACGGCGTTTCAAAAAATAAACGTTCCGAAAGAATTTATTGTGAAATCCAAAACGTTTGGTGCCCATTAGAGAGCCGATGCTAAACCCCAACCCCTTACACCTTCGCAACGTTCTAAGAAGAATAAACTGAAAAGGGTGGACGAAAACAGGTGGCTGCCGTTCCGAGCTTAATGGCCTGTTTAGCTGACATCTACTATGACCCTTCTCATCCTGCAGGGTTTTCAGGGGCGGTGTCGCTCATAAAGGCGTCCAAGAAAGATCCGGACAATTTACGAGAATGGCTTCGTGCGCAGGACGATTATACCCTACACAAACCAGTGATAAAAAAATTTCCACGCAACTAGTACGTGGTGTTAAACATAAACGATCTCTGGCAAACCGATCTCAACGATAAACGAAGTCTCGGAAAATACAACGACGATGCGATGTACTTGCTCACCATCATCGACCTGTTTAGCAAGATGGCCCGGGCGAGGACTATTCCATACAAGACGGGGAGCGTCGTGAAATACGTCTTTAGGTACATTTTCGAATAAAGCGGTCGTAAACCTCTAAGTTTACAAACGGACAAGGGGACAGAGTTTACGGCACGTCTAGTCTGGAAATTTCTCAAGCAATAAGGGGTACATTACTCATAATCCTGACGTGAAGGCAAGCATCGTGGAACGATTCAATAGAACTCTGAAAGGATGCATGTGGCGTTACTTTACAAAAAATAGCACGTATTGGTATGTTGACGTCCTCCATGATCTCATAGATGTTTACAACGGAGCAAAATATTCCAGTATCAAGATGGCGCCTGCCGAAGTTTCATAAAATAATGTGCTTCAAGTCAGATATAATCTGTACCGCATACGGCGTCCAAACTTGAATAGTAAGCCAAAAATGAAAGTAGGTGACATGATGTGTATTATTTAATCCAAAATGCTGTTTTAAAAGAAATACGAAAGTAATTGGAGTAAAGAAATGTTCAAAGTCAGCAGTGTCGTGTTACGACAACCAATCGTCTTCAGGCTGACCGATCTTGACGGCGAGGAGGAGGAAGGAACGTTTTACGAACCCGAATTTCAACACGTACGTCTTCCCAAAACTTTTAAAGTTGATAAAATACACATGTCAAAAATAAAGGCACCAGAAAGAAAGTGTACTTGCAGTGGAAAGGTTACTCCACCAAGTTTACTTTTTAGATTCCTACCAGTTACGTCAGTGCCCTAACATGAAGGGCCAGTTTTAAACCACTTTGCCAAGCGACAGCTCTATGGGATATTTCCCGAAACATACCCTCGCGAAAATCACCACGCAACTACCCTACCATCTTACACTTGAAGGCCAGTGAGAAGTCACTCTTGATGAGTTTCAATGTCTGTGTTCTTTCACCGCCGTACCTGAGGGCCAAAATATTGTATAGTACAACTGGGTGGACGCTAATGGCGTAGAACAAATATTCAAGGATCACATTCCTCTTAGAAACTATAGCACTATCCATGAATTGATCAAAGCCCTAAATGAATTAGAGGCGTTTAAAGGGGATTCCGGAGTTATATTCCAGTACACAAACCCCCCCAAAAAAGTGGACGTTGTTTCTTCTTTACCAAATATACAGCTGCTGACTCTATAAAGTCAACTAATTATACAGCTCAGTTTAGATACTAAGACTAATCTGTTCAAAGTTCAAAAGTCGCCGTACGCCGCCAGCATTCTACTACGCCTGTCCTCGCAAATGTACATCTACATGGATATCGTCGATCCTCAGCCAGTGGATGACATTGTGGCACCGTTTTTACGTATCGTTGGTATCAACAACATAATCTATCTCTAAGGCATACATAAGATAGTTACGATCCGTTTCAATACGTGCCCGTACTTAGAAGGGAAATTAAAAGCCTGGAAATCAATATAAGAACAGACACTGGTGAACCTGTACTATTAGAGTTTGGAAAAGTGTGCGTGAAAATTCATTTTTGGCGCTTCTCAACATGAACTGACCCTACAAAAGATACTACGTCTGCCATGCTGGAACAGGAATATCTTCAATCGATCACGATGTTACCTATAAACTTGGGCACGTGATAGGTAGTTTTTTCATCAGATTTTTCAAGAGCGTCGTACTGTTGCTAAGAAGCAGCGCCAAAGCCATTGGAAAACAGGCGCTTCATACGGGTATCGACGTGCTCTCCGACGTCGCTAATCAGCGTCGCCCTTTCAAAGAGGCTCTATGGCAGCGTGTCGGTGAGGATGGAACAAACCTGAGACGCAAAGCGGAGCAGAATATTGACACACTGATGGCCATCTCAGGATATAAAGGGCGTCATAAAAAGCACCAATGTCAGTCTTCTGTCGTTACCCGACGTAAAAAGGTCAAGAGAGAAGCGTGGGATATTTTCAGTTGAAATGTCGTTTCTACATGTCCAGTCATGTGAGTGTGCCAGAAGTGAACTAGATATATTTTCCGTGCCACCCACTCAAACCAGTCTTGAAATTGGGTAATGGCTCCAGTACAAACCTGTCTCTTCCCTCACCGATGATTCGCCAATCGAATTTACCGTTACCGGACAAGGCAAGTTCTGTATCAATCTTTCACAGACTATTCTCTATCTCAGGTTGGCAATCATGAAACCCGACGGTGACGTTTTTACAGAGGTGGATCAAATCGTTCCCGTCAACAACTGGTTGCATTACTTATTCACACAGGTGGATGTTTTTTAAACCAAAAACTAGTCTCACTGTCCAGCAACACGTGTGTTTATAGATCGTACATTGAGACACAGCACAATGACAACATTGAATCCAAAAGAACATATTTGACTTGCGTTATGTGGTTCGCAGGCATCCCTGGAACCTTTGAGGAGGCTCATGCGGGTAACAAGAGATCAGAGGTCCGCCGCATTCTCACAGCAAAAAGTAAGATGGTGGATCATTTGGGGTATTTACACGGTGACGTGTTTAACCAAGATAAATACCTTTTGAACGGCACCGAACTCAGAGTCAAGTTGGTCCGTTCTAGAGACGGGTTTAGTCTTATGGCGGTCCCTGAACTCCCTCACTTTAAGGTTTGTATCGTTGAAGTCGGCCTTCTATTGCGACGAGTCAAAGTAGCACCTTCTATACTGTTGGCACACGCCAAAGCATTAAACGTCAGTCCCGCAAAGTATCCCATCACCCGTGTGGAAGTAAAAACACTCACTATTCCTACGGGAGTGCAAGGGAAATCACTGGACAGTTACCCAAACGATTCATCTTGGGATTTGTATCAAACGCGGCGTTCAACGGAGACGCCACCATGAACCCGTTCAACTTCGAAACCTACGGCATGAACTATTTGTCACTGTATTGTGACGGGGAACAAGTGCCTTCAAAATCACTACAGACCGATTTTTCAAACGGAAACTATGTCATGTCCTACCACAAAATGTTTTCTAGAACGGGTAACCATTACATGAACGAAGGTGGTGAAATCATACGGGAAGCCTTTCCTAAGGGATATCATCTCATGTCTTTCGATCTAACACCTAATCTGTCTGCCCACATGACATTGCATTGGAATTTGACGAGGCACGGCTCTCTGAGCAATGAAGTGAGCTTCACCAGAGCTCTCACCGAAACCGTCAACTGTATCGTGTACGGGGAGTTTGCCAGCATCATCACCGTCGACAAGGACAGAAACGTCGTGACCGATTATGGGAGTTAATATAAACGGCTTCCCGCTCCTTACACTCGTCATTAAAATCATGGACGTCATTGTGGATTTCCAGAGCTTCATCAATGACAGCAAACAGTTTATCGTCAAGAAAATGAGTGTTTTATAATTATGTATGCGGTACATTACTTCAACATTGGGTGTTAAAACCCCCATATGCTATCGAGGAATTTCAACCACCTTTAAAAAGCAAGCCGAATATATTTTCAGTAAACTGTACGATATTCCCTGGGATAGCGGTGATGTGGATTACAGCCTGCTCAAATCCCTCATCTACCGTGCCTCAACGCGTGCAAAAACCGTCTACGTCAAGGGGGCAGAAAATAAAAATTTCTAGTCAAATACACGTCTACACCCGTCGCAGATCTGTACGGCAGAGGTTGTTTGTCTTTAAAAACAATTAAATTAGGCCGCACCATGTGCATGGCACATAGTATGAAATTTCTGTTTGGCCTCTATCATTTGGTGACTTCGAGATTGGATGATTGAAGATGGACACGCACACATAAGAAGTGCGCTGAAAACAAACCCGTGGTTCCATTCTGTACATTCGGGTGTTTTCCCTGCTGATCAACTACCCACAAGAGTATCTCGACCTGCCACCCTCGTCAGCAACACTGATCCACACACCAAGTCTATGACGCATTGGGTTGCCATCTTTATCGACATGAATGGCGTGGGAGAATATTTTGACAGTTATGGTTTTCCACCCCGTATAAAGTCACATCTGGCAATTATATACAAAAACACTTCCCGCTCGATCATAACAAGATCCATTTTCAAAGCATCGCCTCAGAAGTTTTCGGCAATTACTGTCTCATGAACCTTCACTATCACACCCAGAACAATCCGATGAAAACTTTCCTAGCCCTATTCTCTCCCACCAATCATACAGACAACGACGCTAAGGTGGTGAAATATTGCAACACACTGTTCAAGACTGTGGGGAGCTGCCACCCCTCAAGAGGCTGATTCCAATCAGCGTGCGCCTAAAAAAGGGGCGTCCCAGTGGTGTGCCGGCCATAACTATGACAGATGTCGAAGCGAACAAACATCATGGGAGGTCAAGAGGTTTGCGCCCGCAAAAGAAAAATCGGTGAAGCCACTCGCCGTCACCAGTATTTTCAATACTTTGTTCCCGCTGGAAGAAGTCGACGCCAAACGAGTCATTGTCGGCATGAGTGCCAAGAACTACTTTACGCCCTATGTCCAGCTAGAAAAATGCGGAGAGAACTGTGCGGTGTTTAACCGCAGAGAGTGGTAATAACTGGGCAACTACAAGTCGGTCATATCAAAGTTTTTCACCAACACGCAACCTCCTCAGAAGATTAGTCTGACTAATCATGAAATCTCTCTGAGACGCATGTGCGGTGACCGTATGATCGTCATCAGCGAGAAACACGAAGCCGGCCTCCAACGGGTCCCCTATATAGCACCTAGTTGGGCGCGTCTTTATGGCGTGTGGGACCTCATTGACGTCACCGTCGACCGCCGGGATATGTGGTCGACACCCGTCGCACACTATTGCAACGATTTGATCGACACACTCGTCGTGGATATGTGCGACACGCTAACTGAATCAGTGGATGTCATCGATCTCTAACAGCCTACGTTGGAAACGCACATCAGAAACCTGGATCTTATCAGTGCTACCTACTATACACGTCAAGTCATCGGTTTGGACTATTACATGCTGGATTGTGAACTAAAACAATTTTACTGACGCATTTAATATACACTGTAGAAAGACATATGAACGAATATATGCGCCATTCCTTTAAAAGTGTATTATACATATTATGTATGTCTGTGAAACCTTTAATACATGTCTGTAAAACATTTAATATTTAATAAACATATGTTTTGTAATATCGTGTGTTTTATACCAATTCTTTCATTACCCCTTACACGTAGATACGATTCTGAACTTGTCGAGCCGTCAAACTATCATCAAATATGAACAGGGTCAATGACTTCTTGTACACCCCACCTTCAAAGTGAGAGTCAGGCACGCTGTCCTTTCAACCAGCCTTACCTTCAAAGGAAGAGTCTGAGGCGAGAGTCAGGCACACTATCCTAGCAAAACGCGAACTAATAGACACGCAATGTATTTGTGTAGCGTTTATTGCATAAACCTACAAGATAAAAGCAAACAAATAGAACTGGACATTATTATATCGACGCCTGTGTTATAGTGTGTAAAACTCACAAATGCCCCATTCTGTTGTGCCTTCCTAGCCGACTCTCCCCACGACGACCACATATCTCGATAAACATTATGTGTGGACTGGTTGAGCGAGGATAGGAGACGCCTCAACAACAAAACTTCTCAGGGCATGCCGGGAAAATCTAAGACGTACCGGCTTGAGAAGGTGGCGTGATCTAATAATTTTGTTCTGGAACCTCCTCAGTTCCTCTCGATGTTTCTACCCCTGTCCCGTTACCCTTTCCGTCTCTCCGTTGTTTCTGTGTTTTCCCTGGTTTATGTTTCCCCTCTTTCCCCCCCTCTCTGAGCAACTATCATCAGATATATACCGGCGCAAGTACGTTTGAAGATCACTCTTGACAGGATACCATCCTTGAACACATTTAGGTGTTCACAATTATGTACAGTATAAATTATTTTTCGGCGTTTATAATTCTAAATTTCTTTTCGACCAAAATTAGTAATATTAAATGAAGACTTCCAATATTGTAGGTTTTCCCTTTTTTTTTTTTGGCAAGGATGACTTGTTATTCGTCTGATCCTTTAAGACGTGGTAATTAAAATAATAGTATTAATATTTTTTTAATCAGACAACGATGAATATAAAATAATCTATTAAGATGATTATCTCTAATGCAAAGTCCCTTTTGGACTTGTGTTATAATGGATTATATGAGACGTCCTATAAGAATCAGAAAACTGTAAGAGAGATTTGTCTTTCAAGTCTCATCGACTTAAAATAGTATTTTCTAAAAATATTTATAGTGCGTCTGACTTAAGACGTTGATTATTGCTTTATTAGTTTTTTGCTGTTATTATTTTGTATAAATTTAATAATGTGTCTGACCTGAGACGTTAATTATGGCAGTCATTAGAATTTTCACTATTATTATTATTATTATTATTATGTATAGAGTTTATAGCCAGTCTAAGGTGAAACGTTAATTATTGAAGTTATGAGTCATTGTTGTCATTATCTATAAGTATTTATAGTGCGCCCGACTTGAGGTGGTAATTAATGCAGTCATTAGCCCTTTTATATTGTTATTAGTAGTGGGGCTGGCGTTTCGGAACAGTCATTTATACACAAAACTGTGTATATGTAACATATTCAGAGCGTTTGTATAGAAAACGGTCTATATTTGAGGTACCGTTATTCCTGTGCTATAAATAGCCTCCTTCTCCTGACCTACTTTCCCCTCCCCTACCGCCTCCCAGGCCTACCAAATCTGACATGTTGATTCTTGCTGATTAATTATTAATTATTGTTAATTAATTAATTGGTAGGATAGAGGCGGTGTTGTAGTTTTTATTCATCGTTTTGAACCTCTAGCTAGTGCTGTCTTATGTTGAATGAGCGTTGGTTCCTTCGTCACAAGGCCTGAACCTCTCCTCTGTTTACCAAACCCTTCCTTCACCTCTGACAAGACATCTTGTGAATGCGGGTGGAATGCCGTGCCTCCACAGTGGACAGGGGTTCAACCCTCGGTCCCTGCATAGATTTATCTGATTACCAAACCCTTCCTTCACCTC
>CABEEJ010009203.1:0-10907 GCA_901482245.1 Timema douglasi
CCGAGGATTCCGCACGATCTCGCTCCGGGGCCCCGCGCCCACAAGGTAGCGGAGGCCCCTCAGTTACCTCACGACAAGAGAGGCGTCAAACCGGCGAGGAAGGAACGTCCGAACAGGAAGTCCCCTCCGAACCAACCACCGGCCGTCCCGGAGACTGCGCCTCTTGACCCCCCTGATATCACGTCGCTGTCCTTGAGGCCCGAGCCTCCTAAAAACCCGAAGTCACCCTCTTACGAAACTTCTAAACCCTCGAAGGAAACTTCCCAGAAAAGCCCTTCCATCGACGATAACTCATTGAAGTCCCTAACGGAGGCGAAGACTCCTTTGACCAAAGAAAGTATTAAGACGCCATCGGTTGAAGCATTTGTTTGTGAGACGAGCAGGTCGATACCTTCGTTGCACTCCGGTGAGCGTGTAGGCCCCAAAGAGATATCCTCTCTGAAAGCCCTGACCCAAGACTTCATTTCCAAAGAAAGACACCTGCCAGAGCCCCGCCACGCAGGGAAGGAGCACAAGTTTTCTGGGAGCCCACCGGTGAAAGAATGTGAGGAGCACCTCGGAGATGATCATAGGGTCACGGACCCTCCTGTCCCGCCACCGCGGCGCAAGCGGTGGAGAGGGCCCGCCTTGAGACGATCGTCGACGGAACGGGCGCCCACCCCCGGCAGGGAGCTGTTCGATGGGGGAGTGGAGGGACCGTTGACAGGGGAGAGCTCCCTCAGTAGCAGCAGCAGCTCGAGCGAAGAATCCGTCATCGAGCTCCTGTCTTCCATGCCGACCAGTCCCGATGTCGAGGTCAAGGCCAGGTCTTCGGAGGAAGAGGACTACGTCATATTCAAGGACGACCTTCCTAGGAAGGACAAATCGGGCTCCGATACGACGGTCGCGACTTGCGCCAAGCTCGACGACTGCGATAAGTCAACGTCAGCCCATTCGACAGAGGTTGTCCCTTGGGAGGAAGGACGCGATCCTCGGTCCGAGAAGCAGGAAGACGAAAGCAGCCTATCCCTGACGAGCGTCGACAGATATTCGGAAGTCTTATCCCGACTCATCGCCTCGGACGCGCTGACCGAAGTGACCGAAGAACGCGCGAGGTCAGACTACCCCATCACGGAGGCAGTCACGAGGTGGCTGAGGAGTCAGTCGCCCGAGGAAGTGTTGTCCTTGCCTCCTCCAGAGTCCGAGAGCGACCTCACGGACGACGAGACGCGGGGTGAGGAAGAGACGCAGGGGGAAGAAAAGAAACTGACCGGTCCAAAAAACGTGTATCGCAACCCTTTGCCTGCACCATCTCTTAAAGACGACCTCCATCCGTTGAACGGGGGTCTTCTGAGAGGCGCAGGTATAAGGGTTGCAAAACAATCCGGATACACAACCAACGTTGACAATAAGATAGGCGAGGAGGGCAGAACAAATGTTCCACCATCTGTCGATGATGCGAGGCATGTCGGTCCTGGGTCCGATATCAACGAGGAGCCCCGTTGCGATGTGGAGCGGAACATGAGCAGAGAAAGCAGCTTCGTGAGCGATTCCACCGGAGAGTGGGACCAATGGGACATCGAGTCGACGAAACCAACCGTGCCCCAAGAGGGCGCACGCCTCCAATCGGAATCGCCGGACGACCGGAGGACGTACATGTGCGACCCTTCTCTGTCGGTCGCCAAGTACTACCGCCTGGGGGCGCCCGCGGCGAGGAAGAACGAGGAAGGGTCGTCTAGCGAGACGCTGTCGGGGTCGAGTTCGTACGAGGTCGACGCCCTGAGGCACTTTGAGTACGAGATGGGTGACCTCGAGAGGGGCTCTCGGATGTCGCTGGCGGCTGAACTCGCCCGGTCTCTGGAGCCTCTGCCCGAACATTGGGCGGTGGACCCCATCAGGAGCGCCGAGATGTTCGGGAACCCCGAGGTCTACAAGAAGAGGTATGGGGACTCACCGGGGGGCCGAGTCTGGTCGGCGGAGTCTGTGGACAATAGCACAAGGTCAACACACACAAAGAAGGAGAGCATCTTTCGGCGACAATCTGAGATCCTGGTGAGTCGACTTAAGGGGGAGGGGCCCTTCCCTTGCGGTGGTATCTGCTGCATCCTTCAATGACACGAGGTGGTATTTCGCACGAGACTGTTTCACTATCACAAACTACCGACGGATGACGCCACAATGGCCGGGGGGAGTATTTGAAAGACATTTTTAACACGCTCTATTTAAATCATGTTGTTAAGTTTGTTTTTATGATCAATTACTGTTGTAAACAAATAATAAATGACAAAAGACTGCTAAGCAATATATATATTTGCGTTATTGCATACCTGCAACAAAAAAAAAACCCACTTGAAATATGAGATAAAAATCAATGTTAATTCAATGTAAACATATAACTGCTTTTATGTACAAGAAAACATAAAAGTTATTGGCGTGCGTCAATAACTGACGATAACAATAAAACATGTCAAATCTTCTTTAACACTGATTGTTACTGCGGTAAATATGAAATATAAAATCTATTTTGAAGGTTAATTATGATATAAACGTTGTTGAAAAATAATACTTTTTTTAATAAGACAAAAAAAAAAGATGGTGTTATTTTCAAAATATTATTCTAAGCATTTAATGATAATATTTTAATAAAATAAATGAAAGATAATGAAATGTTGTAATATTTTTTGTTTGTTTTGTTTTTAAAGAAAGAATAAACAAACCAAAAAAATATTGTTATTTATGTTATGATTGCTATTTTCAAAAGTATTGAATAATAATAATATTATTGTTGATTGAACACGAGTCGTAGATATTGGAGATTGTGTGTTTTCATTTGTTTTGAATTCTAAGTTTCACATTGAATGCGTGGATGTTGTAACTAGAACGATTCCTATGATACTAATGCAATATTTATAATAATTTGACAAATGCTCATTGTTGAAAGTATTGGAGAATGTTAACAAGATGATTTCAATTTAATATATATATATATATATTCATTTTAATTTATGAAGTTTGTATGAAGAAGAAAAATGTTGATTTATTAAGTATTTAAAAAAAAATCATTAGTTTATATAAGAAGAATGTTTAAAAATTTTTTTAAAGGGTACTGAATTTGTAGTCCTTAGATATGTTCCTGTTTCTATGATTTTAACTCACATTTTTTTAATGTGTTAAATTCAAATTATCACACTTTAGAATTCAACCAATATTTAAATTAAAACACTGTAGCTTAACGCAAAGACAATGAATGATTACTTTTTGGTTATGAACAATTATTTTTTATTCTAAATGCCACTTTTGTTTTTTAGGGTGTGAAATAGTGGTTCAGCTTAATTTTACTGTGTTTTATTTACTTGATGAATTTATTTATGTATTGATTCACATTTATTTGTACACTGGAATCTACGCACATAAATGTCGATCATAATATTTAGGTAACGTGAGCCAACAATACTTGGTTGTGTAATTTAAAGTTATAAATTATGTTACTTGAATTATTAAACTGTGACAGTAATTTATTTTATTCTCGTGTAGTTTATTATCACTTTGATTTTGATTTCACAAGACTCTTCTATCAAATAGAATGTGTTCAATTAAATCTTTTACCATTTTTTTTTACATTATTGTTAAATTTTGGGGATAAAAAACATGCTTTTTATGAAATGATTGAGGGGGGATCCGATTTTGAAGAAATGTAAATAATATAGATCTAATGGTCTTTGTAATGAACTTAGCTTCAGTCCAAAAGTTATTAATTTACCGGTTAAAATTTAAATATGGCATTGGAGTAGCTGTTAGGCCTAATTGAAAAATCAAATAAAAGTTGATGTTGAATTTGTAAAAAAAAAATAAAAAAATTAAAATCTAAATTAGAATAAGTTAAGGAATGTTAATTGATGTAGTCCTAGGGAAAAACAAATTATTTGTGAAGGTTAATTAAAAATGCATCAAGAGTTATCAATTTTCTTTTTTTAAATGCAATAAATAAAATTAATAAATAAACGTTATTTTTTATTTTGTTTTATTTCTCTTTTTTTTTTACGCACTGCATGCCAAATATAGCCAGTCGTTGGAATGTTTTGCTTAAAAAAAATCATTTAAATTAACCCATATTGAAAGAAATGTAATTTTGAAAATATAAATATACTTACACACACCAAATAAAAATGCTATTAAATGTAGAACTTTATCGTGCGCGTAGCGGGGCAAAATATTCCAAGATGGCTACAAACACATTAGAAGTCTAGAATTTTGTTTTCTAAGGAATAGTAGTCTAAATTGGTTTTAGATTAGGATTTGTGAAACTGACTTCAAATGACATTAACCGCGTCTAAGTACCAACATCAAATAGTTCTGCTGCATGGATAGTACCAACATAACACCACTTTATTTGACAGCTATTTTGCTTTGTTATTTGTTGCGAAGCCAGTTATAATTTTAAGTTTTATTATTGGCAGTTAGGGATATTCAATGTGTGTCGTTATGGGTGGTTGGTATCACTACAGAATGTAAAGATCTAGATTTCCTCCTCAACCAAACACCTCTGAATATTGTTTCAGTTTTGTTTGTATCGGATTGAGTATCGATGCAGTTCAAAATTGGTCGAGGAAAGTAATTCTGATGACGTAATTGCAATCCCAAATGCCAATAACCCTTTTGCATTAAGTGCCTGAGAAATAAATATGGACCCATTATAAGATATTAATGATACACTTTTTTATATTAAATTTAACTAATTTTTTTTTCTAAACACTTCAATTTAACTTGGTACATTTGCTGGTAAAATATTTTCAAGTAATTTGTGCTGTTCTATTTAATTAATAAATATATATTTTATATTAGACAAGTGTTTCTCAAATTTTCTCCAGCTACGTACCCATTTTGAGGCCATGGCATAACCACGACCGTGCAAAGCCACGACAGAGAGAAAGAAAGTCGCATTAAAATCTATATTAATTTGTTTGTTATATTTAATATCATAATTTTATCAAAAGATGTTCTACGAGTAATAAAACCCAGTGGTACATAACATACCCATGGGGGGTACATGCACCCCAGTTTAATAAACACTGAATTAGACCTATCATTATTTTTTTATCAGTTAAAATTGTTAAACTTGGGTTGTGGTGGTACTATCAAATCCTGGAAAGGGAGCTTCTATGTTATCATTTCTCACGAGAATGTGATGTAGTGTGAACATGACTAAACATATTGCAATCCATGTAGTGTGACAACGTAATTGGCCTAAATGAATGTCTAGTTCCCCCTTCCCTGCTCACATAATCTCTAGGACCATGTAAACAATAAATATTGTAATAATCTTGTAAACTCTAGAACTGCTCTGGGATGTAGAGGGTCCTGTGTTCGAGTCAAGGACAGTGTAACGGTTCATGGTAACTCATACTCTGGGAGAGATGTCATGTGACAAGCTTTGAGTACCTCCGTGTGTGTCGGGCGACAATACCCTCACACCCTGTGTGGTCAAATGGGGGGAAACTCCGATAAATAAGTAGCAGCTCCGGTTGAGGAAACTGAGATTAATGACCGTAGGGTTTGTTGTGCTGAGCACATGACAACCCTCTCTCGGCAAATGTTGGCACCATCATCACCAATAATGGTACATCTCTCTTACACTATGGTGTAAATTCTGGTGATGATGGTGTAGTCACGAGTGTTATAAATAATTATAAAAGATGTAGTAGAAATGTGTAAACATTGATATTAATTACCATTACGCCTGGAAAGATGTAATTAAGTGCACGAGACATAAAAATGATGTTTCCAAAGATTGTCACATGAAGAGTTTGGACTTACCATGAACGATGTATAAAGTAGCATGTTGTTGATTTGCGCAAGTATTGTTAAAATTTATTATAAAGGTTTAGCCGCTCAAGTTGAAAGAATATGATTGCTTTATTGGTAGGTCTTATGAATGTTTGCAACAATTAAACCAGTTAAATTAGTTAAGAGTGAAATATTTTGTGAGTTTCCCTGCATGGGGCTAAATCACCAATTTCCTCAATTTTAAAACTTTAATATACTTAGGAATGAAACTGCCAATAAAAAGAAGTGTATTTATATATTGTAAACATTGTTAGACTGGTAATGTTAGTGACTACAGAGTAAAAATAATTTCTCCCGAATATGAACGGCGAAAATTTATCACAGAATACCTAATATTTTCTATATTCTTTAAATGATCGATAAAACCCATATTGCTTCGTAAGCATTTTAAAAATATTACTTTGTTCATTTAAAGTCATAAATAAATGCATTAAAGTTTTTTTAATTATACAAAAACATCTATAAATCCTCTGGATTCTTGGCAAGATTTTGGTCGAGTCTAATATTAAATTTTATTTTGATAATTTAAATATCTAAAAAAAATTCAGGAATGGCAAATCTATGTATTTTTGAGGCACCAAATTTTTTCCAAAAATAATCGTTACTATCTTGTCTTATTGGGCTTGATAAACTTCTGAATCGGTTGGTCAAAATATGTATCTTGAAATACATTGTTATACGAGTGTTGGCCCTTTCAACATGAATGGTGAACATCACACACATTTAAACATCTCAATAAATTGTATGAAAACCAAAATTCGTCGTAGATGTTCCAAAATTCAAAACTGATGGAGACAAAATGTCTATCAGATTCAGAGCGTGCGCTTGTAGACGTGGATATTGATCAATTATCCACGTGGGGCTTTATCTATATCCTTGTTAATGTTATGTTTAAGGAGGTTGGATAAGATTGCGATTCTGCACTGAAATATATCAAATAAACGTAAGGTTTTGAGAGAGAGAGAGAATTTACACAAGTAAGTTTGGGAATTTTAGGTGTAAATTCACGGATGTAGTTTTCTGTCCATATCATCGTGCGTAGGCGGCAAAACATCACACACACACACACACACCTGGGACGTGCGAGTTTGGTTCGGATATCAACAATAGACAACATGATATAACACATTACAACAATGTACAACAATGTGATGTAGATTCTAGAGAAGGAAGGAATTGGTATAAACAAATCAACTTCACAATTCATTTCACTTTCACAATAAAACACGATTTTAAAAGTTAAGGAATATTCCATTTTCATAACAAGGAAGGTAGAAAAATATATCGGCTACATATTTAAAAAATCTAAACAGTACCAACTGAAACTTACAGTACAGACAAACAACAGGTTATGTAATTTAAATCATTCTTAATAAGTATTGTACTTACCTAAAAGAAAATCTGTGTTTATGATGTTTTTATGTGTCTCGTATTATGGAAAATGGAATATTTCTGAAAATTTACAATAATGTATACCTACTGTTAACGTGATCAGAAAATGGAAGTGTAAAAATAATAGTTTCCTTCACTGTCCCTTATATTATGGTTACTGAAAACTCACATCACATCTATAGTTATTAATTTATGCTAATTAACTTCTAACTCTTGGTAACCATCTTGCAAAGTACAAATACAAAGCCTTGACTGGGGGCAAGAGGGGATTAAGTCCATGACAGATGTCGAGATGTATGTGTATTTATTGATGAGACTTGCTATTATCCCCCAACACGGGTTGATTAGTAAAACCTATCTGTGTACCCTTGTTTGGGAAATACCGCGATGAGTTCCTAACGTTCCAAACTAAACTCAATATAACTATCCCTTCCCTACCAAAACCAATAATAATGAGAACCTTCCAAGTTATTTTGCGGACGTCCAAGATACGTTTTGCTGCCTACGCACATTTATTATGTTTTTAACATAAATATAAAAAGTAGTGTTCCAAATAATTTCTAGGTGTTCAACATGAATATCACTTCAAATAATTATAATCAACACATAGGTGTGTAGTCTATAAGATGCTGTGTGTCTATTGTTGGAAATGTTACACTTCTTGTTAATAGTTTTATTTTGAAATGTTTCCATTTAGTTTATTTAATTATCTTTACATTATCACACACAAATGAAACAAAAGAAATGTGCTTACAATGCTGCCAAAAGTTACATTTTAAATGTTGAGAGTAATTAAACCTGTATTTAGATGATACAATATATGTAATGCATTGACGAGATGCCGACACGAGTGTCTGGGAGTTTAAAGGCACTTAGGCCTTTATTCCTGCCAGCCAATCCTGTTGTGAACATCAACAACACAGCTATTTAGAGCATCATTTGTCTGTTTATGACGCGCAGACGCCATATTGGGTTTACAGTAGTTCATTCTGTCCTGGTCTCAAGTGGCCTCTTTTCTCTCTAGCTCTCTGTAGCTTTAGTAAAACTTGTATTGCAACAACTTGAATCTTAATCAGTCTTAACTGCTCGAGTTACATTTAGGTTAACAATTTGTCATCAAACGGTCTCAATCAACTGTGTTGTTTCGGGAAAGTCGAGTTGATGGTAATCCTGTTAATAATTTGAAACATTACCACCTCTTTGAGAATCCCAAGGGATTGGTGTTGGAGTACCTGCTGACGGGGGATTTCGAGTGGTGTGTTCCCAGACACGGTGGAGGAGGGTTCACGGGCAAATAGAGCAGTTCGCCCCCCTCTAACCGCCCCCCCCCCCTAATCCAAAACCTCAAAATTAATCTTCAAAAATTGGCCAGCCAAGGACCACTTCAAAGAGCTTCTAGAAGAAACTAATTTTCTTAAAATTTCCAGACAAGGACTACTAATAAAAGCTTCTAGAATCGTCTTAAGTTTTCAAAATTTTCAAAGGAAAGACCACTCTGAATAGTTTCTAGGTGGATCAATATTTCTTTTAAGAAAGGATCCTTGAACCCCCTTTTGGGTCGAAGGGCAAAACTGCCCCCTCTCCCCTACAGAGATAGAGTTCCCGGGGGTAATACTATGGTAAGCCTTACCCACCACTACACATGTTACAAGTACTGGGGTAATACTATGGTAAGCCTTACCCACCACTACACATGTTACAAGTACTGGGGTAATACTATGGTAAGCCTTACCCACCACTACACATGTTACAAGTACTGGGGTAATACTATGGTAAGCCTTACCCACCACTACACATGTTACAAGTACTGGGGTAATACTATGGTAAGCCTTACCCACCACTACACATGTTACAAGTACTGGGGTAATACTATGGTAAGCCTTACCCACCACTACACATGTTACAAGTACTGGGGTAATACTATGGTAAGCCTTACCCACCACTACACATGTTACAAGTACTGGGGTAATACTATGGTAAGCCTTACCCACCACTACACATGTTACAAGTACTGGGGTAATACTATGGTAAGCCTTACCCACCACTACACATGTTACAAGTACTGGGGTAATACTATGGTAAGCCTTACCCACCACTACACATGTTACAAGTACTGGGGTAATACTATGGTAAGCCTTACCCACCACTACACATGTTACAAGTACTGAAAAGAGAGCTTAGATTGTATCTAAACTAAGTCTGATTACAATATTGATCTCACCGCCCTTAGTTACCATATAAAGAAGCATTTGTGTTTGCCTCCAAAGATTATTGGAGATGTGCTCCCTCCTCTCTGAAATATAGTTCTGTATGGATGGGCCACGGTGGTTGGTGGTACTCTAAACTTGTAGGGTTTTAGGTGCTTTTAATTCGTGTGTTGAACGAATTAAACAATAATAAACACTAAATATATCATATTTTAGCATCTAAATACAGGTTTAGTTTGTAGCCCATCCATCAAACCAGTTGACGTTTCTCCAACAATAACTGAAAATAAAATGAGGTTGTTGTGTTTTGTAACCTAGAATGTTGTGCCTTAGTCGCTTTGAGTGGGCGCGAAACACGTGGTCTTCACTTTGGCTTGAAAATAAACAAACATGTTTTCTTATTGTTGACAGATTTACATTTATTTTATTTGAATCTTGTTTGCCTATAAAGAGTTGTTGGTAAATATTGCACTGTTTGCAAATAGCACAAAATATGTTTTGTGGAGTGAGGTACTGAAGCTGCAAGATAGCTTGAGAATGGATGGGATGGTTATGTACAGATGCTGCAAGATGGCTTGAGGACTGGTTCTTAGAGTGATGTACTGAGGCTGCAATATAGCTTGAACTGGTTTGAAAGTGAGGTACAGATGCTGCAAGATGGTTTGAGGACTGGTTTGAGAGTGAAGTACTGAGGATGCAAGGTAGCGTGAACTGGTTCTTAGAGTGAGGTACTGAGGATGCAAGGTAGCGTGAACTGGTTTGAGAATGAGGTACTGAGGATGCAAGGTAGCGTGAACTGGTTTGAGAGTGAGGTACTGAGGATGCAAGATACCTTGAGAACTGGTTTGAGAGTGAAGCACTGAGGCTGCAAGGTACCTTGAGAACTGGTTTGAAAGTGAGGCACTGAGGCTGCAAGGTACCTTGAGAACTGGTATAAGAGTGGTGTACTGAGGATGCAAGGTACCTTGAGAACTGGTATAAGAGTGGTGTACTGAGGATGCAAGATAGCTTGAACTGGTTCTTAGAGTGAGGTACTGAGGATGCAAGGTAGCTTGAACTGGTTCTTAGAGTGAGGTACTGAGGATGCAAGGTAGCTTGGAAACTGTATATTTTTATTTGTTTAAATACATAAATATATATTATGTAAAGTTGTAATGTGAGAGCAAAGCGTTGAAAGCTATGTTTGGAGCTTTCCTCCCAATATGAAGCAACTGTTTAGTCCTTTTATGAGAAATGTTGGCTATCAACTGTAACTGTATAGTCAAGAAGAAGATGAGTTGGGTGTATTTGCAATAAACTGCACCGACATTTGACCGGGGGGAGAATAACGTAAAATTTACAGGATCAATGACTTCTACATATCCTTAGGCTTTGTTCTGACTCGACAACTTTACAAGTATTTTGGAATTTTAAGGTTAAATATCTCAGGTGTTGTAATTTTGTGTAAAAGAGTGGTAGCACAGCCCCTCCCCCCCCCCCCCCCCC
>CABEEJ010009204.1:0-10177 GCA_901482245.1 Timema douglasi
GGGAACTCAACTGACGTGCTCAGCTTTCTCAGCCAGGATTGTCTCAGTGCTAGTGAACTCAACTGACGTGCTTAGCTCTCAGGCAGCATTGTCTCAGTGCTAGTGAACTCAACTGACGTGCTTAGCTCTCAGGCAGGATTGTCTCAGTGCTAGTGAACTCACCTGATGTGCTCAGCTCTATCATGAAGAATTGTCTCAGTGCTAGTGAACTCAACTGACGTGCTTAGCTCTCAGGTAGGATTGTCTCAGTGCTAGGGAACTCAACCTTTCTGCTCAAATATGTTCAACTGATAGGTTCAGTGCTAGGGGAATCAACTTACGTAATCAGCTCTAAGTCCTAGTTTGCTAACCCGTGATTTTCATGTTGAGCTAGACCACCGAGGACAGAGAGATTGAGTTTCGAATCTCGATCAGGTGGACGGGGGTGGATTTTACTAAATTATTTTCAATTTCCATTCTACCACCACATAACTGTGAATATTCAAGGACAATGTGTTTAGTTTTTATAAACAATTTAAAAAACAAAAATAAGTTATTGAAAAAAAGGGTAGTCATAGTATGTCTCATGGTCCATTTATCAAAACGCCACCATCTTGTTTTTCAATAATTTTGATTGAAAATAATGCTGTGGAAATATATGAGGTTGTGAAGTGTCTTACTTTATTATCAAATAAGATTCATTCATTTGAAAGTTCAGAAATTTTATAAAATCCACAATGCAATATTTTAGTGGAAAACGAATACTAGCTCTCAATTAAAAAGAAAAATACCACAATAATATTTTTGAAAAGGTCAAAAGTTATAAGTTATATAAGTAAACAATGACATTTTACCTTAAAATTAATATTTTCTCTCAATTTAGTGGAAAAATAAATGCACGGTGCCCCGGAATGACTTTCTTGCTCTTTTACCAAAAAATGTAAATATGTACTAAAAACTGGTAAGATTATTGAAAAGAAATAACTTTTGCAGAAATAAAATATTTAAAAGTAATATATTATAACACTTAAATAATATTTTCTTTCCCCAGACCTATCTTTAAAACTATTTATTTTCCTCTCCCCTTGGAAATTATTGGTTTTGTAGCGTTTATGGGAAATAAGCTACGAAAGTGCATGAATAAAAAAGCAAGACTGGACACTATTAGAAGTAAAGCAAGTAAACTCACCTCGGCCCCATTCAGCTGCTTCAACTCACTAATGTTCTCCCCGCACAAAAAACAACAACATGCCACTATGAATTCGACCGACCAACTAAACGAGTAAATATCATGTAAGACTGAACAGTGCATTATCACGAGGCGTGTTGGGAAGAATGTGGCGCGCAGGCGCGAGAATATGATGTTGTGTTGAAACGTCTAGTCTAGAATAATCTACTAGCTCCTCCGATGTTCCACCGTCGTCTAGTTATCCCCTCCCTCTCTTCATTTGTTTTGTGTGTACCTTTGTTCTGTTTACCCCCCTTGTGTATATAATGGTGTAGTCCAAAATGGACGGACACTCTTGTCAGGATCTTGTCCTCGGACGCACGTAGGTGTCAAGGATGGTTTTAAAAGGTACAAAATTCCTTTTCGGCTCGTGTATATAGAAATTATGTTTGGCGAATTAATATTTAAATTTCATAAGACTTTACAACTTGAAAGATATTTATGTAGGGATACTTTATTCTTTAGGATACATCGTGGTAAATAATGTTTATCTTCTATTTAGTTGTCTTCGACATGAAGCCCCCTCAGGGTTTGCATGACGTCACAATTGTCTATTTACAAGTCAGAGTTTGAAAGATTAGAAACTTATAGCCCATACGGCTTGAGAAGTTTACCTTGTTGTGAGAGAAATGTTAGTTATCTATGGCCTGCGCAGCAGGAAAATCTTGTTGTCAAAGAAACATTAGTTACTTGTTGCCTACCTGGCATGACAGTTTTTCATTGTTGTCAAAGAAATATTAATTACTTGTTGCCTACCTGGCATGACAGTTTCCCATTGTTGTCAAAGAAATATTAGTAACTTGTGGCCAATCTGGTATGAAAGTTGTATATTGTTGTCAAAGGAATATTAGTAACGTATAGGTTTTGCATTGTTGTGAAGGAAATATCAGTAACCTATAGCCTGCATGGCCGGAAACTCTTGTATTATCACGATAGAGAAATAATAGTAACTTATAGTCTATGCGGCGTGGAAGTTTTTTTAAATGAATGTTAGTATTCTATAGCCTGCGTGGCTGGAAAATAGTGTATTGTCGTGAGAAAGAGATACAGCCCATACGGCATGAAAGTGTTATATTGTCATGGTGGAAATAGGAGTAACGTACCGATTTTGATTATAGCCTTTACTACTTGTTGGTAGTAATCGTTTATAATATTCCATTACATTGAATGTTAACTCATTTTAGGGTTACTGGCGTTGCCCGCAACTATCTTTTTTGTCGTAATATTCATATTACATAATTATACATATATTTATACCAAATTTTTACTATTGTTCTATATTTATTCAATATCAATAAAATAAAATGTTATTTTCTGACATATTTCTTTATATCGCTATGTTATATCCTTCACTGGCTCCCATAGTACATATTCATATCTATATTACTAAATAGTTGAAGTGTGAGTTCAGGGAAACAGAAACTGAATAGACCTGAGTACGGCCTATTTGCTTTTGTTATTATCCTATCGGCTCCTGTGCAATTGTTGTTCTCTATTTTATGTTTTGTTTTGTTGTGCATCAGCTTTATTCTTTGGGAAGACTAAGGGCGGTCTTACAGTTTAAAAAAAAATCTTTCATTTAAAATTGATTAATTTTAATAGTCTTACACTTATTAAACTATAAATAATTTCATATCTCAAATAGATGCGTAGATATTATCAACATTGTTGATATACGCTTGTCTAAACAACCCTATAAATAATTTTATCAGGAAAATTAGTTGCGTCATTTTGTTTGTAATATTAAAATGAGTATAGATACAAATTTAATCGAATTTTATAGCTGATTTCGAATAAAATTTCTTATAAAATACCCAAACTTTAGGGTTGGATGGATTATTCCAAATCCTCCTATGATAACCTTTTAACTAATCTTGATACCAGGTTTCAAAACTCACTAAAATGGTTTCGGCTCTAGGCCAAGGCACAATCAAGACAGACAGTATTCAAAAATCCACTTTTTTGTTACTAAATCATATAAAACCAAAATATTCATTGTTATATCGTGGTAAAAAGTATCATTACAATGTTATCTCTTTATTTATATGATAATAATTTAAAAACTATACAGATCTCACAGTTTCTGAAATATTCGTGACCGAAGAGATAAAATAATGACCGCGCCTCCCCTCTGTGACCTCGGGGTGAAACGTGCTGAATGACAATTAATAAAACTGGTCAAATCTAGTAGCTAATACATATACTACTTTACATTAGTTAGAACTTTAGTTAATATAGGTCAATGCATAGCTGTTGTTAAATAATAATTAATTTTAATCTAAATAACTTATATCAAACAATACATACATTATAAAACTTGAAGGATCTTTTAAAACCCTTCCTCCAGTCTATATAATATCATCTTCTTTCTAGATTTAAATTGTCCAGAGCTTTAAAAAAATCAAGTAAGAAGAACAAATTTTTTGATTTTGTTTTAAAAGGGCTAATTTGTTATTTACATTTTTAGATTTTTAAAAGAAGGAAGGGTCTTATATTGTAAATGTTTCGGAGATGGTTCTACTGAATGGTGACGGACACACAACATGTAATTCTAAATAGAGATACATATATACGAAAGTATGATGGTGCTCATCGAATAATTTCTTTTAAATTATTTACTGTATATGAAAAAAAAGTTTAACTAGATAAAATAAAAAACAAAAATAATGTGTATCTAAGTAACCACTATTGTAGTATATTGAAATACCTCATGTTTCCTGGCAACAAATACTAATCATTTCTTGATTCTATAAAACGAAAGATTTTGATTAATGAAGCTAAGATTTATCAGAAATATAAACGCCAACATTACACGCGATATTATAATATAATATTACCCATGATATTACGGGAGCCTCACATACGAGGGTAAAAGTATAAAAAGGTACTAAGACATATCATCAGCCAAGATTCTCTGCCATCTATTTAAGGTATTCCATGATAAAAACATATATTTTCTGTAGGGATATCACACATAGGTGTCTTATTACTATGTTGAACCTTTATAATGAAGTCGAGTAAAGTTAAATTAACAGAACTTTCCTGGAAGTCTCAATTACTAAAACCTGGTCATCAGTACAACTATTAGAGTGTTTCATATGAATACTTATATATTTATATGTGCTCTACCAGCCATTATTTGTACTAACTTAATAATATTTTATTGTAGAGGAGGTGACATGGCGGTCTAGGGGTAAGGTGTCAGACTTTTGTGCTGGGGGTCCGGGGTTCAATCCTCGGTCCCGGCACAGATTTATCTGATTACCAAACCCTTCCTTCACCTCTGACAAGACATCTTGTGAATGTGTGGAATGCCAGGCCTCCACCGTGGTTCGGATTCCACGTTAAACTGTAGGTCCTCCATTTCATCTCACAATCACCCTACCATTACACATTAGCGTAAGTGCGTATAACCCGAACGGGTAGTAAGACGCGGTGCTAATAATAATAATAATAATAATAATAATATTGTAGAGGACATTCAAAGAAATAGCACAGCAAAAATGTAGTGATAATATTTTATCTGGTAGACAAAGCATTCTTTGATTTATTTTAAAAGTGTGTCATAGACCGGGATTCAAAACTACTAATTACGTGTCACTTTAACCAAATAATTGTTATCCCATTAATTTAGTTACCCGGTAGAGCTCTATCTTGCCAAATCAAAGGGCTTGGGTTTTAGTCCCTGGTAGGTTAGGTGGTATTTATTAAAACTAGATAGATTCTAAGATAATGTGTGATTTTGCGTAATTCAGGGTATAAAATGGCTGCTAAAGACAATCTGCTTCAAGAATTGGCAGTTTATGCGGTTCAAATCAAGAGAAAATCAAAATATATTAATTTACAAGAAGTTGCCGATATTATAATGAAGTTTGAGGACTTTTTGGAATTCGGTCTTGATCTAAATTTTAGGTTAACGAACCCTCACATTTTTGAAAAGACCACAATTCTAAATTACGAAAATTCTACCAAACAATTAAATAAGATCAAAGAATGTCGAAATTCCCAGTAACATTCAATCTCCAAAAACTAATATATAAAGTGGTGGTTTGACGGGTTGAGTGATTTTTCCTCATCCGAAAAAATTAACAATTCAGGCAACAATTCAAATTTCAAAACTATCTCCTTGGACAATAAAATAAAAATTACAGTTAAACATCCAGATAGATTAGAAATTTCTATAACTCTTGACCAATTTTCGGAAACCAGTCCTAACATAATTACAAAGTTGATTAACTCTTACTCTTTCAGTGTGATAGTAAATCTCTTGGCGCGGTTTGAGACTTTTCCAAAATGTCCCCAAGTTATGTGAAGTTAATAAAAAGAAAAATATTTAGAATTGGGGCTTGGAAAAATGGGTGATTTCCCCTGTACAGAATATTTTGACGAGGAAGAAACTACTTCTTGTAAAGGAAGACTACAGGATAATTCGAAGAGGGAGTCAGAAATTAATTTTTTCAAATAAATTTTAAAGTGGAGAATCTTATTCAAAATTATAGTTTATTTAATATTCCCCTTTAAAAAAATATTTGCAAGTGAAAATTGTACGTGCCTAAACTATGTCAATTTTTATTAAATTTCGGAGAGAATCTTTACAATATTTTTCACCAGCACCTGTAAGAGAATACAAATACTGTTCTCATGTTGCTAATTTCTTTTTACCACCGCGTCTTAATAGCCGTTGGGTTTATACACCGATATCTATTAATTTGTTTGTGTGCTTTTTAAAACATTTTTTGTATGTATCATAGTGAGAGTATATAATGTAGAGGAAGCTGCTGACTTATGCAGGATAATAGACATTTAGCCGCAATGACGTCAGCTGGGAGAGGAGCTTCATTATCAATGATAATCTTGCCCAGAACTAGCACGTCCGATCAACTGATGAGATGCTTTACTCCAAACTCAATTAGATCCATCTGAATAGGTATGAAACCCATCTTTTCTCTAAGTGGTTGGCTTATTTTGTTGAACATGTCAAAAACAATCAGGAATCACCGTTTTTTTTAATATAGGATGGACACTACAGCCACACTCGCAATCTAGGCTTAATAAATATGGCCCGAGCCAATCACGTTACCATTGTCGTGCTGCCTCCTCACTCGACCCACAGGCTTCAGCCCTTTAACTAGACATCCATAGGCCCTATAAAGGTTTTCACAGCCAGGAACTAAGGATGAAGCTTCGTCACAATAGTAAAGCAATCACTTCTTATGACATAATTGACATATTATGTAAAGATTACTCCAAACTGGAGAAATTGGAGTCAATCATTTTAAGGCAAAAGAGATATTTCCCTTTTGTTTACAAACTGTTAAATATTTGTAGAGCTTTCTATCTTAAAATTGAATTAGTTTGTATTTTAAAATTATTTGTAAAATATGGTCTTGTACTAACTTTCGCTTATGAACATACATTCACTTAGACTCAAGCTTTTTATTCAAAACAATTTGTTCTACAATATCATATTGAATATTAGGTTTAACTTATTCTAACTTAATTCTAAAAAAATTGATTTTATGTTTTTCATTAAAAATGTAAATTAATTTAAATATAATTTATTTTGTTATAAAAATTTAAGGTTACTTACTTAAAGTAACAATGTTTAGCTACACACAGAACTAATGTCGTAACTCAATAGTGAAAAGAGTTTTAATTTCAATTCTTAAACAAATCAATAGCCCATATTTCCACCTTTTCCTCTTGATAAAACTAGGGGCTATGAGTGATTTGGGGAAACTGTAGAAACTGATTAGTCAAAGGTCTTATGTAATTTTCTTTGGATATAGGAACTGTGCAAATTTGAACATATTTGAATTCACAACACAATTGTGAAAGATAACCACAGTTTTATGTTCTTGCAGGGTAGATCCGGGCGCATCAATTTTACCGCGATAAAATACTTGAAAATCCCAAAATATAGCTCACCCACACTAACCTTTGCCTCTCAGCCAAGTCCTAAGTTAATAGCCATTATTCTCAGTTTTCTATTCGTGTTTGTTAAGGCAAGATGGTGCTCGAGGTATTGTGTTGTGAATCGGATTTCTCCCACACTATTCCGTGAACTGGTGAGGACGACCGTTTCAATACTTTGTGACCAGCTCGTGCTTTTATATTATTTGTTAATTATTCAATAAACGAGAAAACGCAAGAATCTGATTATCTTCATATAATGTATGACTTACAATCCAGACCAACCTTTGATTGAACCACCAAATGTTTGTAATGGTATCTATCAAGGCAGATTTCTTTAAAGATGATCAGAGATATTTCACGAAAATTTCCGAGACAGCTATCCTAAAATATAACGAGCCAGTGTGCGTTATGTAGCCTGTATAGCTCACCAGCGATGTGAATATATTCATGTATTATGAAATTTGAAAAATGACACTTGGACACGGGAATTGAACCTGGCACCTTCTGTTTAGTACGTTAATGCTCTACCATTGAGCTATCCATCTCAGCTATGATATCTAGATGGAGTAATCCTTACTAACAGATTAAATAATAGCTTTGGCTATTTTATTATTAAATATTCATTTACATTAGAGTGAGTGATTTTCCAAAATTTAGTGCATACTTACAGCGCTGTACATTGTATTACAGTGTGAGAGACATATGTATTATCTATATATTTTTATATATATAATTTACTTTGTCTAGTATCGAGTGTCTTCTCACATCTTATGCTGTAACAACAATAGTTAACATAAAGAGGTATAAAGATTGTTTCTTTGTTGGGCACCACCCCCCTAGTATCTAGGAGAAAAATAATAATTAAAAGAAAAAAAAATTACCTCGGCTAATTCAGTAAGTGGCACTACGACTCTCAATACTTGAGACCAATGGGTAGACTTAAAACTAAAACATGAACAATTTAGATAAAATGGATTGTTGGAACAAAATGTAATTTAGACTACAATAAAAAAATAAATGTATAAAAATAACAATTGTTGGCACTTTTGTGGATTTATTATTGTTTCCCCCTTTACCACATCCCAAGCCTACCTATGGAATTCCGGGTAATTATAATTCTAATTTAACAAAGTATAGAACAGTATTGTTAAAACAAAAAAAGAATATATAATAAAAAAATTAATAACTAGACATAAAAATTAAATGTTAATTAATTCTCTGCATTAGTTTGTATTTCTGAAAGTAAATGAATTCTGATTTTGATAGGAGAAAAATATAATAATAATAATTTAAAGTTGAAGAGTTGGTTTGACCTCACCCATGAATAATTGGTTCATATTGAAACACCATCTTCAGAAATTTATTTCACTTTAGTAATTCAAATTCTTCCACAATTTAAACGAAAATAAATAGTCTAGTTCTGGCACACACACTTAGCTTTCCATTATTTTTTTTTGCTACTTGTACTTTAATTCACTTTAAAATAATTTGAATTAGGAGCTCCACAGATTTGGCTCCATGTTGGACCAACACCGAGACAAGAAGACCTCGTCTCCTCTCGAAAATCTTCCAATAATAAAATTTAAAAAAATGTTCTATTCTTACTTCCAAGTCCAAAGAGAAAACTAATATATAAAAAATCAAAAGATGAAATGTTGGCTATGGACTAGGGATAAAAATCAAATAAAATGCAGGTTTAATATAAATATTGAAATATAACCCAATGAAGGTGAACAAATGTTTTCTTAAATAATTAAATGTTTATTTCCTTCTGTCAAAATTGAACAGCGCGCTCGTTTTGAGTTATTTACATCGATCTTTGTTTCTTCTTTTATTTTTCTTCTACAATCACAAGATCCGCTACTCACTTGTTTGATAGCACTGCACATGCGTTAAAACAAACATGGTCGACGTTGAAAATAACTACAAGAGTCAAACAAACATCTTATAAGGATAAATAATATGTTTAATAAAAGGTAGGTGTTCTTCCTTAAATCAAAATTCCTTATTTAAATTATTTAAAACAATGTTTTACGTTGTTCCTTCCATCCTTTTATTTTATTTAATAGATGTAAATATTATTAGTCAGGCCGGCAACCAGCACGTGGCCTAACTTCGAAGTGCTTAATTTCACGCGAAAATAAATTGGAAATTGTTCACAAAAAGTAGAAAACATAGGAAAATACAAAGTAGGGTTGCAAATTACTTCACAACATATTTTTACGTTGAATTTTTTTATTGAGTGTTGAAAGGGGGGAGGGGGAGTTAAGTTTTTATTGTTTATATTGAACAAACATCTTTGTGGAGGGGTCAGTGTTACATACTTTGGGTCTATACAGACATGGAATGGTATTTTACAATTGTTTACAATCTGAAAAGATATTTATTCATTGTCGAAGGAGCCTGATTTTTGATTAAACAAAGATGTTAATGTTTTAATTTATATGATTCTCACCATCATACACTTTAGATATATTAGTTCCACACTTCTTCCTGATTAAGTGGCCATTTGAATTTTGGCATAACAATGCCCTACAGCACATAAGATGAGGTCGTTTTATTCAATTTAAATTTATTTTAGTACCCGCTTTAATGCTTTATGTTAAAAAATAGAAAAAATATGGTAACAAAAACAACTGTTCCCGTGTAGTACAATCTAATTGAAACATTTTTCCAGACAAATTATTTTTATTTTCATGAACAGAAATATTTCTGCCTGTTCCACATAGTTTTTGCTATACAGACATATTTTAAGTACTTGTGAATGTAACGTTTTATATATTTTATTGTAAATATTATATAATTTACCTGAGTATGAAAATAGACTCTATTACTATAACGCGGTCTCTAGAACTCTACACATACAAATTACTCTCGTTATTATAGGTCAAAGCATAGTTGTTGTTAACCAATAATTAATTTTGTTCTAAATGACATATATCAACCAATACATTCAAATAAAACTTGAAGGACCTTGAAGAACAGTCTATAACATATCGTCAAATTATTGGCTTTAAATTATCTAGAGCTTTTTTTTAAAAAAAAAAAAAAAAA
>CABEEJ010009205.1:0-19770 GCA_901482245.1 Timema douglasi
TTTTTAATAATACATTTTTTCCAGGTGCTTGAATAAAATACAACTCGGTTCCTATATAGATTTCTCTTATAAAGGTGTCTTTGAAATAAACTCTTCCAGGAGAAATCATCAATTTACAATTTTGTACTACTCACACAATACAAAACACTTTTACAAAATAAAAAAAACTCTTCCTACTTATATAATTAATTGAAGACTAGCCAATAACCACTCTAAAAATTCAGTGCTACTGCAAAAGGAAAAAATTATTTTTGTGCAATAAAAACATATCATTCCATGACCTATTAGAATAACTTAATTGTGCTCTGAGAAAAATATGGAGAGGAGAAAAAGATTTAAAAAATTGGCATGAAATATATATAAATGCCTAAAATTTCTTTACAATATTTCTTATAAATACCTTTTTCAATTTGATGATAATCACACTTAAATTTTATTGTACTCATTAATAAACACTTGATATTTCTTGTACTTTGTAATAGTTGTTATTGAAATCACATATAAGTTTTCTTCAAGAAAGTTTATTTTTTTGTAATTTCAGCAGTGCAAGGTCAAGGAAGCCACAGGAACATACCATACCTCCAGCAGCAGCATCAACAGCATTACCAGAGTATTTCACCATCCTTGCAAAATTCAATAACCAATCAAGGAAACTATAGTTCTATCAGTAACACTATAAAATCTGGTTCGTTGTATTTATATTGACTGGTATTAACTGGCATGGTGCGTCCTTTTAGAAAACATAACCACGTACCTACAACTTAAATTATTTCTTTCCCCCAAAATGTTTAACCTACACATCCATTTTTTACTTCCAAATGTACTATCATTTTACTTGATAAATCAAGAGGGGGGGGGAACTTACCTAAAAAATAAAATAGATGTGAACTAATAACTAGCGGGAGAAATTTATTTAACTTTACTTTCTCCTTTGGACTAAAGTTTACATATGGTAGTGGGGTAGCTAAACGTTTGGTGTAGTGTAGCTCAGTCACCTATAGTGTTACAACATAACCAATCATCATCATCATCATCATCATCATCATCATCATGAACTGTTTCCAGCATGTGGCCATGTCCGTTTAGTAAAATGCCTCCATCTCCCTCTCCTTCCACCATTCTTCCTCCTCCACTCTCTTCTACTCTTCTCCTCTCATTTGCACAATTGCTGCTATCTTTTCCTCCCATCTTTCCTTGGTCTCCCTCACATTCCCTTCCCTAAATACTCATGTCCATTGATCTTCTTTGAATCCTCTCCCCTTTCACCCTCATTACGTGTCCATACCATCTCAGCCTTTCTTCCTCAAATATCTCATGGACCCCCTTCACCCCATCTCTTGATCTTAAATCTTCATTCCTAATACTCTCTCTCCTGGTGACAGCTAGCATGGTCTTTAAAAACTTCATTCCCATGGTCTCCACTTTCCTTGTTTCTTTTTTTATCCAAAGTCCAAGTTTCCCTTGCATACTTAACTATGGGCATGAAGTATGCTCCATACAACACTTCCTTACTCTTCAGGGTCACTTCTCTTTTCCATATTAGGTCTCTTACACATACATAGAAAACCTCCTCCTGCTGCTCTCGTCTCACTATATATTCTCTGCTGTCCTCTTTTGCCTCAATCACACTACCAAGATACTTTACGCACTTTGCTTCTTTCAAATTTACTCCATCCAATTCTATCACATTTCTTGACCTTGTCTTCTGCATGGTCATTACCATCACTTTTCGCCATACTAAAATTCCATCCTCACTATTTCATCTCCTTATTCCATTCTTGCAACTTCTCCTGTATCCCCCCTCCACCCCTATACCATCAAGTCATCTGCAAACCTCATTACTTTATAACTTTCTTTTCATCCAGTTTCCCTGCTCATTTATTTATGATCATTTTCCACCAATACAAATATTAATGGTGAGAGGACACTTCCTTGCTTGACTCCATTTTATAATTGGAACCACTCTGTCCACCCTCTCTCCGTCTTTACACAACTCACATTATTATCATGCATCTTCCTTACTTTCAAGCCACTCCTCTTTCTACTCCCGGCTCCTCCATTGCTTTCCATGCTCTCTTTCTATCCACACAATCATAAGCTTTTTCTATATCCATAAATGCCATTACCAGATCCTTTCCAAACTCATATATATATATATATATTTTCAATCAACTTTCTAATTACAAATATTAAGTCTATAGTCAACCTCTTTTCTCTGAACCCATGTCGCTCTACTCTCCATCTTCCTTTCACACTTTACCTCATTCTCTTTCCCAGAATATGGTCTTAAAATTTTGCGCATTGACAAATTAGTGTTATGCCTCTATAATTTTCACACCTCTGGCACTTTCTTCTCCCTCCACACTGCCCTTACTACTCCATACCACCACTGTAGACCCATTTCTCCGACTGCCATTATCATTTCCACCGTGCGTTCATCCACTACTAATGCCTTTACCTTCCACATCCTTTTAAGGCCTATTTTACCTCCTTCCAGATTAGTTCTGCTACTTTCTCCTGAATCTCTCCATCCATTTCCTTCTCTTCGTCTTCCTTCTGTACCAATCCTTCCCCCTCTGGGTTTAACAATCTTTCAAAATATGATTTCCACAGCTTCTTTCTTTACCTCATCATCCCTCTCCATTATCCCTCCTTTGGCTCATTTGACTATACAATATTTTCCTGCTCCCTTCCACATCAGTCTATAGCACTTTTGTCCATGCTTCTCTCCCAGTTTTTCTCCTTTTTCTTAATATTTTCTTTGCATTTCTCATTTTCTTCCTACAGCTATCCTCAGTCTCTCTTGTTATTTTTATGAACCATTCTATAAATGCTTTGTTTTCCTACAGGGTGTCTACTGGGTTCCTAAAGTCACGAAAGTCCCTCAAAAGTCTTGAATTTTTAATATTTTGGTCATAAAGTCACAAAAATATTTTTGTTTGAATTTCCCTTATATCATAACAACGTGAACTTTTCGATGGTTGAGCCAACCATGATGCCATACGCTAGCCACGAGCTGCCAGCTTGTTTTTACTGTGATACCATGGACTAGGCAAACGTTCGCCATCTAGTTAAACTTTAATGTTGCGTGTTAGTGCATTATGATTATATATTCATTATCTAATTTTCGATTGTTTACTGAAGGAATTTTGTAGTCAAAAAAGGTCACCAAAAAGTCATTAATGTTTGTTTAACAAACTTAGTAGACACCGTGTCTTAGCATTCACTGCTTCTTTTAACTTTTCGTTCCACCATGGAGATTCCTTTCATCTTCTTTTCCTGCCTGTTTTTCCACATATCTCTGTCGCTTCCATCATGAACTTTTTGAACCTTTGCCACTACTGTTCTCCTTTTATGTCGTTCTTTGGTAGTGCTCCTCTTACTCTTGCTTGAAAGTTTATTCTTTCTTCCACTTGGCTAAGCTCCCATATCCTTATCCTCTTTTCCCGCCTCGATATCTGACATCCCCTCCTCCAGCCTTTCATGTCAGCAACTAATAGTCTATGGTGCCTGTTCAAAGAAACACTTGGCAGGACCTTAATGTTTATTGTTCATGCCTTTTCTTCCCTATCTAATAGGAAATAGTCAAATAGGGATTTTTGCTTACCAATTCAGCTGTAACACGTTTTCTTATGGTTATCCCTGCTATTCTTAAACCAACTGTTACCGACCTTCAGTTCATTTCTTGTGTACAATTCGAGTGTTTATTTCCTTCTTCATTTCTCCCCATCCATCAGCTCCTACTACCTATTCAAAACCTCTTATATCCTTCCCAACTTTGGCATTCAAGTCCATCGCCACTTGCCTTTCCTTACCAAGGTCTTTCCAGTTCTTCAAATTTATCTTTTTACAAATTGCATTCATCTTAAGGGGCACACACCTGAAGTACTTCTGCTTCATTTTCTTCATACTTTCCCTTATTTTCTCCAGCTCTACTTCCCAGCCTATTAACTACAAACCCACACTTCTAAGTGATAAAAAAAAAACTTGGTGTCAGAATTCAGTTAATACATTTCACTATGGCGTCCGGGGTTCAATCCTCGGTCCCGGCACAGATTTATCTGATTACCAAACCCTTCCTTCACCTCTGACGAGACATCTTGTGAATGTGGAGAATGCCAGGCCTCCACCGTGGTTCGGATTCCACGTTACAATCACCCTACCATTACACATTAGCGTAAGTGCGTATAACCCGAACAAGTAGTAAGACACGGTGCTAATAATAATAATAATAATAATAATATAATATAATATAATATAGACAAAATAAAAATAGATATTACTATTATAAAGTAATTACACTTATTATGGGTACTTCTTGTAGACAAATGATGTTAAAAACAGAAATTTAACAAATAGCCTCAATTAATTTGAATGAAATATCTTTATTCCTTTAACAAAAATATGGTATTTATATTAAATAAGGTTTTCCTAAGCCCATTTCATATAACTCGGAGTTTTTTCATTGATTTAAAGATTTTTCCTGATTACTTTTATTTTCTTTCACTTTAAGAAAGACTTTATAGCAATATACATGTAGGCTACAGACAGGGAAAACAGGGAAAACCTGTAAAAGTCAGGGAATTTAACATAATATAAGGAAAAATCAGAGAATTAAAAATGTTGTCTAAAATATCCCATTAATTTCCCAACCAAACACTAAAACAAAATTTATAAATATCTAAATAAAATAACATTTTATTTTTTAAATAACTAATAAAACCGTTTATGTTTAGTAGATACAAACTCATTTTTAATATGTGATCAATGATAAATAAAACAAGTCATCATCTACGATTAAAAACTGGGAAAAAGTAGTCAGGGAAATTTGTAAAATATGTTTTGTAGCCACCCTTAATATAGAATCAAAATCTGTAAAAGGATTAAGCACTAAAATTAGCATTTAATTACTTACATCTAATATATTTTATATTTTACTTGTACAAATAATATTTAATTTAAAATGTTTTAGCTTTTAAAATAAGATATATTCAAATGTCAAATTTATTTTAAAGTTACCACTTGCTTGGAGTCCTTAATCTTCAAGCATTCCCAATTATCTAAATTGCTTTAGAGTAAATCAATATATTATTTTATTTAAAATAGTTATACACTTTCCTCGTGTGCATATTGATATATAACTGTCTCTATTATTTATTTATTTACTGCCATACTAGTCTATCTTTTACACATCCCATAGATAAACTAATGAAATAGGGATTATTAATTTTTTTAAATACTCACCTATGTACTGGTCACTATGGTCACATTTATTAAACTACTACTTGATAGAGATTTGAAGCTAGAGCAATAAAATATTTACATTTTGAAACTCCCATTCTGTTTTTACCCTATCGAAAACTGGCCATATTAACAGTTTTTACTTACAGAAATCTGATTTTGATTAATTTTTTTAAATTCAGTATTAATACACTGTTGATCCAGCAGTATCTGAAACAAGTGTTTTTGCCTACTGTCACGTAATGCCAAATAAACATTCTAAATGGTCCACTTCAACACAAGTTTCATTTTCACATATTTAATTTGATTAAAATTTGAAACATTTTAAAAACTTAAAAGATAGTATTATACAAGGAGTGTTTTTTTAAGTGAGGACTGTTTGACCGTTTTGCAATAAAATAGGGACTACTAAATATTTTTGGGTATTTTGTTTATCCAAGACTACATACCTTCCGATACTTTTCAACATAGTTTCTATTATTATTGAAACATTTGTCGTATCGTGAGATAAGTTTTAAGTTTTTGTAGACCCTTGTCATAGAAATTTGCTGCTAGTGAGCAAAGACATTCCTGGACCATCGTTTGTGTGGAAATGCTTGCCGGCGAGGGACCAGTACAAATGCAGGAAAAGATGGTAGTCACTAGGTGCAAGGTCGGGGTTCCTCGGTGAAGGGGGGAGGCGGTGATCCAATTGCTACCAGTCAAAAGATTCAATGAGAGATTGCTTTTGAGCAGCAGAGTGGGTCCTCGCATTGTCATGAAGCAACAACACTCCGGCATACAGCAGGCCGTGGTATTTATTCTGGATTGTGCAGGGTCAGACGATCCGCAGCTTCATTTATTGTTGTCAGCGCACATGGGCGAAAGAACGAACGCGTGGGATTTCAGATGATATGGGCAAGCATTTCCACATCAACGACAAATGGAAAACGACAGTTCAGGAATGGTTTTTCTCGCTGGCGGCAGACTTCTATGATGGGGGTCTACAAAAACTTACCTCACAATATGACAATTGTTTAAATAACAATGGAAACTATGTTTTAAAGTAGCTGAAGGTATGTAGAATCAGACATAAAAAAAATTACACAAAAACATTAATTAGTTCTTATTTTATTGCAAAATGGCCCTTACTTAAAAAACACCCCTCGTATAATACTGTTTATAAAGTGACTGCCAAAATATTTTATTTTGTAATTATATTCTGGATATATTCTTTAAATTCTTAATGTTTTATTCCTGCCAATTGTATACCAAATTTCCCGCCAAATGTATGGAGACAAGTATTTCTAATATTTTTTGAATTTTTATAAGCACACCCAATAAACTGAATATTTGAAAGCTAATTTTTGATGCCATTGTTCTTACGCCTACTTAAAGTTAAAGTATACATAAAGGACTTAATTATGTTGGTGAATTTTGGTGGCCCCAATTACATTTTAGACATTTTTTTTCTGAATCATTAAGCCTTTAATTTTATTACTCATTTTAATTTGCACTTGTCCCACGTGTATTTTTGCAGTTTTACAAAAATGTGTAAATATGTTCTCAAGGAGGGTGTGAAAAATATTTAAAGTATTTTACATATAGAAAACACTAATCCAGGCACTTATGCTTAATGAATGGATCTTATTTTAATATAAAAAACAAATTATTTTATGTAGTGTTGCTCATAGCTTATAGCCTAAACATTAAAATAATAACATGCCATCTAACATGATAAAAATTATTTTTGTTAAACATAAATTCACTAGAACTTACTCCTTTATAATAATAGAAATTCATAAACTTTTATGTTCCATATGGAAACATAATGTATTACCACAAGAATGGAAGGAGAGTATAATAATACTCTTTTTCAAAAAGGAAGATAAAACATGTGGTAATAACTATAGAGATATCTCACTGCTACAAACATCTTAGAAAATGTTATCTAACAAAATTTTAATGAGACTGACGCTATGTGCAGAGGAAATTATTGGGGATCATCAATGTGGATTTCAACAAAATAGATCAACAATGGTTCAAATTTTTACTACAAGGCAAATATTAGAAGAAAAAAGTGGGAATTCAAGATGGCGGTACATCATTTATACATGGTTTTAAAAGGCCTGTGATCCAGTTAAAAGGAAAAAAATATCACATTATAGTTAAGTTTGGAATACCCAAAAAAACTGTTAAGCTATTTGAGATATGTTTGAGAGATACGCGTGGCAGGTTGCGGGTTGGATCTCAAATATCAAATGCTTTTGAAATGCCGAATGGATTGAAACAGAGAGATGCACTTTCTCAATTAGTCTTTAATCTAGCCTTAGAATATGCTATTAGGATAATGCAATAAAGTAGGGAAGGGTTTGCATTAAAAGGTACAATGCAGCTATTAGGGTACATAGATGAATTAGCTTTTTTAGGTATACTTCATTCACGGTAGGAGTTTACCTCTGAAAGGTCTTTTTTCCTACCAATATCCTACTATATAATAGATTTCTGGTAGGGAAAAAGGCCTTTCAGAGGTAAACTCCTACCGTGAACAAACTTTAATAGTAAGGAAGCTGTTGCAAGAAATGCAGAAATATTTATTAGAGGTTAGTTATGAAATAGGTTTAGAAGTCAGTCGCCTCGCCTCGGTGGTGTAGTTATCATATACACTAGTTATGTGTTGAGCTAGACTGCCGATGACGGAGTGATCGAGGTTCTAATCCAGCTCGAGTGAAATGTTTCCTAAATGGTTATCCACTCTCCGCGCAAATGCGGGTTCACCTCGTCTACATTCAACCTCTACAATTCCTAACCCATTAGCTTAGTTAGTATTTAAGCGTATAACCCAAACAGGTATTATTATTAATTAATTATAATTATTATTTAGATATGAGGCATTCAATATATCATTTGATAAGGTTAATGAATTCAAATATTGAGGAACAATTTTAACTAGCGACAACGATACTAGATTAGAAATTAGGAAAAGAATACATTTGGGAAATGCTTGTTATTACTCCGTCAGTAAGTTATTGGCATCTCGCCTGCTCTCAAGAAATGTAAAACTCAGAATAGACAAAGACGTAATTTTACCGATTCTTATGGTTGCAAAACGTGGCCGCTTACCTTAAATGACAAAAGAGATTTAAAGTGTTCGAAAATAGTGTGCTTATAAAGATATTTGGTCCAAAAATGGATGAAGATAGTTGGGAGGGGAAGAGGCTACATAATGATGAATTGTATACCCTGTACTCATCACCAGATATTGTTAGGGTAATAAAATCTCACAAGTTACGATTGGCAGGTCATGCAGCACTAATGGGAGTATCTAGAACCGTGTTCAAGGTATTGAGTGGCAAACCCACTGGGAAGACCCAGACGTAGATGGGAGGATAAAATTTGAATAAATCTTAGAGAGATAGGGTGTAATGACTAATGAGTTAAACTGGAAAAAATTAACTCAAGATAGGGATAGGTGGCATACTTTTGTGAGTGCGGTAATGAACTTTCGAGATCATAATGCCATAGAGTAAGTAAATACCGTCTCATAAAAGTGTAAGATATTAAAACCATTTCTAGATATGACCATACCTCAAGACGTTTTTTTTTATTTTGGACCAAGCCCTCAAATTAAAGGTAGTTTACTGATAAGTGATATTTTTGAATTCCATATTTTTTTGGAAATGGCTCAAACAATTTTTATTAAAATTAATATATATGGACTAATTGACCTCCCAAATAAGACCATAAGTCTGGTTTTTTTTTGTAAAAAATATCGTTGATGGCTAGTTTATTGATGAGTGATTTTTTTCAAAAATTTGAAATATTTTATAACCAGCTTCAACAATTTGGTTCAAAATTGGTAACTTGGGTTTAGGCCTAATAATTGTGTTTGTGGTAAAAAGTTGTTTAAGGGTATTTTACTGATGATTGCCTTTTCAATAATAGATATAATGATAAATTTATGTATGATTGTGTCATATCATTTATTAATTGAGTACTTAATATATTTGGGAGTTTTCGATGGGTTTGCA
Organism: Timema douglasi; assembly: GCA_901482245.1. Taxonomy (NCBI): domain Eukaryota; kingdom Metazoa; phylum Arthropoda; class Insecta; order Phasmatodea; family Timematidae; genus Timema; species Timema douglasi. The sequence continues at coordinate 9,252 of CABEEJ010009205.1, forward strand.
GATTTACCGTGTAAATTGAGGAAATTGATATAACAGGGTTTAGTAGTCCTCCATTACCCCGCTAAATTGAGATTTGACTTTGTTATTTATTTTTTAATAAATTTTACAATATGGTAGGGATGAGAATGGCAGGTTATTAGAGGAAATGCACCTGAATGAGCCAGGAAAATCACATGTTAATTTCATTATTGTAAATTATTATTCACAATGTGTGTGAGCTACTTAGTCTAATACAGTACATATACAATATATGATTGGTTAAAATGTTTTTTAAATCAAGAAATTCTTCTAAATATATATATATATATCTCAAGACATTCTTCTAAGTATATATATATACACACAACATTTGAACTCAAAATTATATTTTTGTTATTTCCACGTTTTTTCTTCTTTCATTCCATTTAGTGCATACAGCAAATATAACCAATTTTTCTTTCTCGAAAATTTATGTCATTCATTTCTCATCCTTTTTCCAAATAATTCTGAAACATGTGTTTACCTTGCACAATAAAACATGCCTCCAATTACAAATTACCACTCTTCATTTCTAAAATTTTCTTTAAAACACAATTTAATGCCTCTATATTTATATTTATTAGGTGTCTGAAAATTTCCTTTAGAAAACATGGAAAATACAGGGAATTTTGTAATAAGATAATAGTGGCAACCCTAAAATGTTATCAAACTAAGATAATTAGTTCTTGTACAGGGCTCTGCTTTCATTAGAGTAATTTAATTTTGGTTATCAATTTTGGTTTACCCCAAGGGTAATACAAAAAAGGATCCTTTTATTCTCAAAACCATCACTATAAATTTTACCTGGGTGCAACTGGCTTTTGGGATCGAATGGTCTAAAGGAGACGATTGAAATGTATCCATTCTGAATGGTCTCCATTCAGACAATTTTCAAATAAACGACTTTAACAAAAATCCTGATTTGTATCCACTGTAATTATTTGCATTATATACACAAAATCCTGAATTGTATCCATTCTGAATGATAACCATTCATACATTTTCTTAAACATGCATTACAAATAAAAAGTCTGATTTGTATCCATTTTCATAATGTCCACCAAATACTGAATGGTAGCCATTCAGACATTTTCTTAAAGGAGCACCACAAATAAAAAGTCTGAGTTGTATCCGCTAGAAATATTTGCATTATACCCACAGAATCCTGAATTGTATCCATTTAATTGCAGTACCACTTGTCTGATAGATGGCAGCAGAAGAACCTCGCCTTAACTTATTCCATGTTTACTAGAGGGCAGCACTTATCCTTAATTCATTCAGGTGTAACTAGAGAGCATCACTATCTCTATATTAATATAAAAAATATAATCTCTCTACTTATTGTCATATTACTTTAAATTCTAAACACCGATTTTCCACTTATTTTTATAAACATTACAGAATATATCTGTGATTAAGGTGCTTGTTCTATATATATAAACCCTACTATCATCTTGTGGGCAATACTGTATTTAAATACTATTGTTATGACAATTGACAGCAGTAGATACTTTAACGACGCCTTATTATTCACACACTGAATAACCTGCTTGAACTATTCCACACCCACATAAACGTTTATTTTGGGGAATTTGGGGTAAAACGCAGGCTTGTAACGAACTAAATATGTTACTATATTACAAAGTTGAAAAATTTATAGTTATATGAATTTTAACTTGGATTTTAAAGAGTGCTCTAGAATAGCTAGATGAATTATACAATACAGGTGTTTTATACAATATTAATATAAAATTTTAAGTTTCTTAACAAGTTTATTTAAGGCGCTACAGCTTCTAAAAAAGAATTTGTGTCAAGAGCACAGAGCAAGGCCCTGATAGGAAATTCAATTCTCTATTTAACCATATAAGTGTGCATAGGCCTAGACCCTACAGATCTGAGCAATTTGACCAAATATTGAGGAAGAACGGAATAGTTTTCATGAAAATCCTCGTTTACACGTTTTGTTTAAGGCACTACAGCTTCTAAAACAGAATTTGTGTCAATAGCACAGAGAGGGGCCCTGATAGGAAATTCAATTTTCTATCCAAATATATAAGTGTGCATAGGCCTAGACCATAAAGATCTGAGCAATGTGACCAAAGTTTGAGGAAGTATGGGATTTTTTTTCAGGAAAATCCTTGTTTACACGTTTTTTAAGGCGCTACAGATTCAAAAACAGAATTTGTGTCACGTACACAGAGCTGAGCCATGACGGTCCTATTATCCTCTATTCAACAATATATTTTTTCGCAGGCCTAGACCAGGTATAACTCCCGATTTGACATAAGAAAAAATATATATACAAATTTATTTTTATTTAAAATTCTGTTTTAACTCCTCTTATGTCAAAATCATATGTTGTGTCTATTCAATTGGTGAACTTGTAATTTTTACCTCATTTGTTGTACCCCTGATATTTCCACCCATTATCCTATTTCTATAGAAATAAACATCTAACTATATATGCATGACCCTGACAAATTCTCCCAACAATATTTTTCTTCTTATTCAACTTTCTTATACCTTTTCAATCTGAGAGCCTATCCTTTCCCCACCCCTGCCCATAGCAAGACACATAAACAATAAATAGATACCTAATATCTTTGGTATTATGACTCATACTTCTGGGCCAGACTATAGGCCCGTTGACACGATGTTAGTTGACTAATGCAAGTTCACTAATTTGGCTGCGCGCGCACAGCTTGCACCGTGTAAACAGACAAGCAAGCTACTAACATGCAAGTCCACTTGCAACTGAAAAAGTTGGTCACCTTCCAACTTTACTAATGCAGGTAGACAATTCAAAATGGCGGAAAATAAAAATTGTGTGTGAGGGGACGACACTTATTTGTGGAATTTTAAGCACCGGATTTATAGAGATAAGAATGCAAGGGATGTTGCACTATAGAATATTTGTAAAGTAATATAAGGTGTACATATTCTAAAGAAGTATCCAAAATAAAATGTTATGTAAATATAGTAAATGTTCTTTTTTGAGAGATGTTATTTAATATCGGTAAATAATTCATCAAATTATTATTTCCTACCAATTAACATGGCATGTGTAATTTTTTTAAATATACAATCAAAAATAATAAAACATTAGTAGTACCGTGATTAGTTCCGGAAACATAATATACGTGTTATCGGCAATTAAGGTATGAATGTCCGGTGATTTTTACACTAAATCACCGACAAGTTTTCCAATCTACGTATTTGACGCTTTAACGAATGTTTATAAGTTTTAATCAACAATGTTCAGCCGTACATACACTTCTAACACTTTGTAGTAATGCTTTGGCAACTTGAGTAAATACGCAACATAATATTATTGTCTCATAGCAAACCATATAGTTTATATCTAAACTAATCTACAAATTAATTTAGGCCTATTATTATTTAAAAAAATATATTTTAGGCCTACCTATAATTTAACAATATATTTTGTTATTAGTATACCAATATTTAAAACAGGGTTGAAAAATCCTGGGTTGGACCTACTTAAAAGAATGCCCTACCGAGTTTGGTTGTATTGGGATTTATTAACCTTATTTGAGTTTAATTTTATTTAACATGTATTCTAAATAAGTTAACAAATCAAGTAAAATAATTTAATAATTATTTGGGATCAACTAAAATATATTTTAATGTATTAAGGAACTAAGAAATAGGAGACACACAAATCACAAACTTTTTTATGTTGTCTATATAAAACAATTTTTTTAAATAGGTCAACTAATTATGAAAAATTGTAATTTATGTGGCCGCCCTTACTTATTCTAAATTCACTCTTACTAGTTCCTAACACATAAGCGTAATTAGTATATGCGTATAAATTACCCAAACGAGAAATGAGACACAGAGATAAAAAAAATGGCTCCAATAGAGAGACCAGTTATCACCACTCTTAATCCTCAGCCATGTTTTTATAAGCGATACTAATACAAGTGAAAAATGCGTGTCAACACAACTAACATGTTAGTAAGCTAATACCCCTAAACTTGCATTAGTCCACTAAGACCGTGTCAACGGGCCTCAAGGGCCTGTTCCTCCCTCCGAAAGCCAGTCCATGCCAATATTTCATAAAAAAAATATGCTGTTGTGCTCGCGGGAATCACATTTCGTGGACAGTCTGGCTGACTTATAAATCCAACCCACTTTCATAACTAGAGCATTTGAAAAACTGTCGTAAACTATTGCCAGCCAAAATAACAAGTTGTATTATACCCATCACAATTACAATGTAACACTTTTAACTTTTAAAACCAATCATATCAAATTGATTTATATTTGCTTAGAACGATTTTCATAACTGTTTTAGTACATTTCATTATATCTATTTAAATAATATACCCAAAAATGTTTTTTGTTCGACACCCTAGTATACAAATCTTGCTAGTGTTAGGTGAACTTTATAATAAACTTACTTAAATATCAGTGTAAGCTAATTTTTAATTTCTAAAACTAAATCTTTTATTGGTTCTTGGTTGCTTTTTCCAAGTCCACATAGACATGCACACAATCTAATTGTCAATCTGATAATAGACTTGTTGGCTTGTCAGATCAGGTATAATATCCTGGGCCTGACTAGTTGTAGGTCAACTTATGGTTTTTCCCTAAATGGTTTCACACTCTTCTTCCATGCCAATGTGGGTACACTTCTTCTAAATCATACCTACCTCATTCCTATACTAATAGTTTAATTAGTACATAAAGCATATAACCCGAACGGGTAGTAAGACGCGGCGAAAAAAAAAAAAAAGAAAAAAAAAAAAAAGAGTACATAGGCGTATAATCCGAACGGGTAGTAAGACGCGGTGCTAAAATAAACTTTTCAGAAAAATAAAATACAAACATTGTTCATTGTCATGTCAAACACTTCCCAGATAACCATTTTAAACAAAATCATTATTTTCAAAATGTAAAATGCCTTAATTATTAGATTTAACCATGAATGCAGCTAGAAATTCTCACATCCAGGGAAAACTAGGATCCCACCGGCCCTCGGTACCAATTATGGTTTTTAAGACCATTTTGACTTAAAACGCGTCTTTTATATCCACCTTAATAATCAATACTTTATAATAATAATGTTAATAATAATAATAATAATTTTTTACCCGCCTCGGTGTCCACATGGTCTAACGCGGTAATCTTGTGTTCGATTAGCCTGCTGCGAACGGGTATATCAGGGTGTGAACCAGGTGCAGTATACTGATGATGGTTTTTCCAAAATGTTTTCTTACTCTCTCTCTCTCTCTACGCAAGTGCTAGTGCACTGCCTCCTAGTTACACATACCTCATCCCTAGCCGATTAGCTCAACTAGTACGTAATATAACCTAATTGGGTAGTAATACGTGGTGGGAACAAAATGGTTGTATAGAGAATGGAATTTCCTATCAGGGCCCCGCTCTGTGCTCTTGACACAAATTTTATTTTGGAAACTGTAGTGCCTTAAAAAACGTGTAAAGAAGGATTTTCCTGTAAAAAAGCCCTTACTTCTTCAAGATTTGGTCAAATTGCTCAGATCTGTAGGGTCTAGGCCAAGGCCTATGCACACTTAAATGGTTAAATAGAGAATTGAATATACTATCAGGGCCCCCTCTGTGCTCTTGACACAAATTCTATTTTAGAAGCTGTAGCGCCTTAAAAAACGTGTATAGGAGGATTTTCCTGAAAAAAAACCCGTACTTCCTCAAGCTTTGGTCAAATTGCTCAGATCTCAAGGGTGTAGGCCTATGCACACTTATATGGTTGGATAGAGAATTAAATGTCCTATCAGGGCCCCGCTCTGATCTCTTGACACAAATTCTGTTTTAGAAGCTGTAGCACTTTAAAAAAACGTAAACAAGGATTTTCCTGAAGAAAATCCCGTACTTCCTCAGGATTTGTTCAAATACCTCAGATCTGTAAGGTCTAGGCCTATACACACTTATATGGTTAAATAGAGAATTGAATTTCCTATCAGGGCCTTGTTCTGTGCTCTTGACACAATTTATTTTTTAGAAGCTGTAGCGCTTTAAATAAACTTGTTAAGAAACTTAAAAATTTTATATTAATATTGTATAAAACACCTGTTACCTTAAATTAGCGCAACATAAATGTAAAAATCTTATATTAATATTGTATAAAACACCTGTATTGTATAATTCATCTAGCTATTCTAGAGCCCTCTTTAAAATCCAAGTTAAAATTGATGTAACTAAAAACTTTTCAACTTTGTAATATAGTAACATATTTAGTTCGTTACAAGCCCGTTTTACCCCAAATTCCCCAAAATAAACGTTTATGTGGGTGTGGAATAGTTCAACCAGTTTTTCAGTGTGTAAATAATATGGCGTCGTTAAAATATCTACTGCTGTCAATTGTCATGACAATAGTATTTAAATACAGGATTGCCAACAAGATGATAGTAGGGTTTTTATATATATATATATATAGAGAGAGAACAAGCACCTTAATCACAGATATATTCTGTAATGTTTATAAAAATAAGTCGTAAAATATATTAGGATTAATAAGCCATGAAACGAAATCACACACGCATTGACATAGTGTAAACAGTGTATTTAACATAATGTATGCCAGAAAACAACTGACCAGTAAAAAGACCAACAAACTACTAGCAGTAAGATACAGTTACAGGGAGTATGATATAGAGATAGCCAACATAACACAAACTTTGCAGAGTTGTCAATACAACCATATCAATAAAATCCGTGTTTAGATTTTAAAGTAATAAAACAATAAGTAAAAATAATATATTTTTTATATTAATATAGAGATAGTGCTGCTCTTTAGTTACCCCGGAATGAGTTAAGGATAAGTGCTGCTCTCTAGTAAACATGGAATGAGTTAAGGCGAGTTTCTTCTGTAGCCATTATCAGACAAGTAGTACTGCAATTAAATGGATACAATTCAGGATTCTGGGGGTATAATGCAAATATTTCTAGTGGATACAATTCAGACTTTTTATTTGTGGCGCTCCTTTAGGAAAAAGTGGATACAATTCAGGATTTGGTGGACATTGTGAAAAGGGAGACAAATCAGACATTTTATTTGTAATGTGTGTTTAAGAAAATGTCTGAATGGCTACCATTCAGAATGGATACAAATCACGGTTTTTGTTAAAGTCGTTTATCTGAAAACTGTCAGAATGGATACAATTCAGGATTTTGTGGGTATTATGATAATGGATATAAATCAGACTTTTTATTTGTGGTGCTTGTTTAAGAAATGTCTAAATGGATACAATTCCACCCCCCACCCCCCGTCTAAAGCATCATTCTTGAATCAGATTGGGCTTTATGATGGGAGAGCAAATTTAAAATTCTGGTTGAGTGTACTGTGAGTTCAATTTCCTAGATAGTTTTCCACTCTTCTGCTATGCAGATGCGGGTACACTTCATATATCCAACCTTCCTTAACCCTAACACATTAGTGTTTTTAGCCAAGAAAACTTGGTTGTGTGTGTATTGTCATTATATTACTACATATAGGATAGTATTTTTAAAGAGGTTTTTTTATGGATAATGTCTTCATATGACTACATAGGTAAGCGTAATTTTAAAGAGTTTGTTCTTTCCCCTTTGACCATAATAATGTACATAAAAAAATTTATATAAATGGTATTTTGATTTTATTATTACTACTATCTGTGACATGATTCAATCTATTTAAAACATTTATTGTTATAGGTATTCATTCTATGAATCCGCATCAACACCTTCCTGGCAACACTTCCCCTACAAGTGATCAGCTGGCTCGATGGTTTTCACCAGAACTCTTGGCCCAGGCGAGAGCAGGCAACTTGCCAGACATGCCGCCAGTACCCTCATCATCAAATATGCTCTCACTTGAGGAATTAGAGAGGCTACAACAAGCTTCTGCTGCTGTGCACAATTAAGCATGCATTTATTTCACTTAAAAAGGAACTGTTTGGAGTATTTTCAATCTTTATTATTTTTCATAAATGATCGATGACAAATTTTTATTTTTAAAGTAAAATAATTGCCAGTTTCATAGTCAAACTGAATACGCTTCAAGTGCAGCATTATACTAAATACAAGATGACACCTACATAAACTCGAATGGAACTGGCCACTTTTGCATACAAAACTAGCCCATTCCATTCTGGGCTAGGTAGATGTCATCCTGTATTTAGTGTAGTACCACACTTGAGGCGTACTCAGTCTGACATTGAAACTAGTCCTTAATCTCCAGAATACCCTATGTGCAGTCAAACCTCAATAATTTAAATTTATATAACTTAGCATTACAATAACTTTGAGTAAATATCCATTCCTTAAGGAAAACCCTATACTTTATGAATTATTATTTCTTTAAAAGTTTTTGTTTTTAAACAGAAATTCGCTGGTAAACCAATTTTATGTGAATGGTTTTACATTAGTTTTAAGAATGAGAATTCATCAGTGTTGATTCAAACTTTGTTGAGATTTATTATCCGACTAAAAAGTGAATAGTATGTTACTGTCAGAGAAATAGAATTATGGTTTAGCATATGAAAATAATTCAAAGTCATTAGACGCTTTAAATAGTAAGTAAAGAACTACCCTGTTCATTGTAAGATCATATTATCTTAAGGAATCTCACTGTCACATAAACTAAATGTAGATGCTTCGGTTTTAATGTTCCGATATAATTTTTCAACAATATTGCAAATATTGTGAAACATGTATTTTAATTAATATTCTAATTTCATTTTCTACCATTTATATTTCTTTTTTGTCCAAGCATAGTAAATGTTGTTGAGATTTGACTGTAATTAATTTATTGGCTAAAAAGTTAATTTCTACTTTGTACAGGTCCATGTTTTTTTATAAATCTATACTACATAAAAAATTACTAAGAATACTGAATGATATTCCAGAAGTGTTAGCTTTTCTTGGAAAGCAATTAAACATTAATCAAAATGGAAGCGGCTGTCTTTTACTTTTAAAAAGCTTTAAAAATCGGTATGGTTATTTATCGCTGTCAGTAAATATAACTTGGACAGTTAATATTCTATAAAATGGTTTGGCTGACAGAATTTAAAATTAGACAAACCAGTTTGTGAGTTAAAATAGCTCTCATTAGCACAATATAAAATTTATGTTTATTTCTTTTCTAATATGTTCAGTAAATTTGATAATTCACTCGTTTTAAATTATCATTGTAGCTATTTTAAATTTGATCAAAACCAGTTAAAATGTTCCTTAAGTTTGAAGCCCTATTTCTATTTTGTAATATTTTAGTTTATTAATATTGTTCCTCTTATTATTAAAATGTCTTAAGGAATAACAATTTTTNATTCTCACTATGAATGGATTGTCAAATGTCTGGAACTAATCATATTTCTAAGAAAGCTATGTTTGGTTTCTGATTTAAAAAAATGTTGAATCTGTCTACAATATGTTCCCTTTTAAACAGTTGTTGATATTTATTGTTGAATCTTTGTTAAAGGGACTCTTGTAAAAATCAGTGTTAGTGAAATTAAAAGCAAAACATTGTGGTTGGAAAATGTGATTTGTATTACTAAAAAAAATAGTGGTCAAGAGAACGTTTTTTAATATTTGGCTCTCTAAGTATAAGAAGACGGATTTAAAATGTATTCAAAATAAACATCAAGGAAAAATGATATAGGTTTATAGATGGTAAATATTATTTTCTTTATTTATTTGTTGAAGTAAATGTAGTTTGAAAGTGTTTATTCTAATGGTTTAATTAATAATGTGTATCCTATAACGGTTTGACTGAGGATACATTTACACTTTAAAATAAGGTGAATGAAATATAAAAGTTGTGATTTTTTATTTTTATTTCAGCTGATGCAAAGTAATAATATATGCAGGACAGAAACTATTTTACCAAAAATGTTAAATCTTATGTCTGTTTTGAAGTGAGACTGATTTTTCTGAATATAAAATACATATATATATATATATAATGTAAGCGGTCTTCTAGTAATGAAATGTAATTTTTTTAGTCATTCTAATTCCAAGCTGTATGAAATGAAATTGCACTCAAAGTGAAATCATGTGTGTGCAATACAATTTTCCTTCAATCAATGTTATAAGAAATGAGAGTACTTACAATTTATTTAAATAGTTTAGTCACATAAATTAATGCTGGTGAAAATACTTAATTACTCAGTGTAAAGTAAAAAGAAACAATTTGATGTCTAACTTTCAAGTGATTATATTGTTCTACATGCAAGGGATCTTATCCATGACTTTTGCTATCGTTAAATTAAACATTGAAAAGAGATTACCAGAACACTGTAGGCCTGAAAGTTAAAAATTAAAACACAACAAAACATATAGGGCCAGTTTCATAGTCAAACTTAGTACGCCTCAAGTGCGGTGCTATACTAAATACAAGACGACACCTACCTAAACCAGAATGGAATGGGCCGTTCCATTCTGGTTTAGGTAGGTGTCTTCATGAACTTAGTGTAGCGCCGCACTTGAGGCGTACTAAATTTGACTATGAAACTGGCCC
>CABEEJ010009206.1:2684-19764 GCA_901482245.1 Timema douglasi
TCACACGTCTGATCTGAATAGCAGCTGGATCACGAGGGCTTCTTGCCACCCTCACCGCGGTCCATAAAAGGGTCCACTCCCCTGTGTGATTTTCCTTTCTAAAAGGATATTGTTCAAGGTCACATTAACTTTCTTATGAAATTTCAACTTGGGTTGGGGAAATCTTCTAGAAATTGTCTTGCTCATTATTATTATTATTATTATTATTATTATTTAGCACCGCGTCTTACTACCCGTTCGGGTTGTACGCTTTAAGTACTAATTACTCTAATGGATTATGAATTGGGAAGGTTGAATTAGAGGAAGTGAACCCGCATTTGCGTGGAGGGAGAGTGGGAAAACCATTTAGGAAAAACCACCCCCAGTTCACCCGACGGAGATTCGAACCTCGATCTCCCCGTCCTCAGCAGTCGAGCTAAACACGACTCGCGCGTTAGCCAACTACACCACCGAGGCGAGTTTGCTCCTTATTGCTAGTGTTTAAATGTCAGGATCATAAATAAATAAAAAAAACAACAAATGTTTTGTACCTTGGCTTGAGAAAGTTAAAACAAGACGTGAAGCTCAGTAATCCCTTCAACGAATAATAATACCTCATATTCTTTTGTATTTAAGTTCAATTATAATAACTATAAACTATATTTAATCATTTAGAGTTGGATTGTTTGTTACATGACGGTCAGAAATGTAAACGAGAACCGCACTTTAATAATTATCACGCAAAAATGTAGCAATTTAAATTCTATTCACTAAAAGAAGGAGTTTAGAAGAGCTACGATTATTTTAAAACACTTTTTATCTAACCTTTATTTTATAGTTAAACTATTTACCTGATTTTGAAATACAAATCTTTTAAAAAACGAGATAAGCTGAAGTTGATATAAGCCTTTACAATACTGCCTACCACGTGATTCGGTGACGATATTGAGTGTCGAGAAGAGAAGTTCAGCCCTCGAACAATGCCACCAACAATTCATCAGTAGATCTTAGAAGACCTATCGATATTCACCGTCACATCGATGTCTTATGCTTGCAAGAATGACGTCACTGGACTGGCGAATTTGTTTCACTATAGCTTTAGATTTTTTAAATTTGTAATTTAGCCTTGCTAATTCTGTTTAAAATTCTGTTAATAATATTTTCCAAGCAATCTTTATGTTGTGATTATTATTTTCAGCATTCTTTAACATATATATATATATATGTAGAGCTATATTTACTTATGGCAGCTATAAATGGGTGGGATAAATAATATCTAGTTCGGTCACCTGACTATGTAGAATTTTAGCCACTCTAGTGGCACAGAACGTAGCCCAGGGTGCACTATATGAGGCTGTCTATACGTTGTACCAGTAATTATATGATGTGATGATAGTGATTATGAGGTGACCTGGAGGTCTAGGGGTATGGTGTCAGACTTCTATGCTGGTGGCCGGGGTTCAATCTTCGGTCCCGGCAAAGATTTATCTGATTGCCAAACACTTCCTTCACCTCTGACAAGACATCTTGTGAATGTGAGGAATGCCAGGCCTCCACCGTGGTTCGTATTCCACGTTAAGCTGTAGGTCCTCCATTTCATCTCACAATCACCCTACCATTACACATTAGCGTAAGTGCGTATAACCCGAACGGGTAGTAAGACGCGCTGCTAATAATAATAATAGTGATTATGAAAGTGTGGGGCCAGAATTGTTCTTAAGACTAACTCAAGCCTAGCAAACCAACCGCTGATTAACGTCAGGATATTTCCCCTTTCGTGGAAAATATCCATGATACTAGCTGGGAATTAAGCCCGGGACCCCTAGGCTCACAGCCAGGTGCCCTGACCACTACACCACGGGGCCGGTTAGTGATATCTGAATCTTATAGCTTTTAAAAAGTTTTTGTCCCTTTTGTTTTAGAAGTAAAAATTGGATTTATATCAATAAAAGAAAAGAAAAAAAGGGCTCATCGGCATCTTTTAATGACCATTAGAGGACGAAATATTTTTATTTTCAAGTAACATTTTGGAAATGTTATTAAAGGGAGCTAGTTTAACACCAAAACTTATAAAGTGTTAGGCAAAGACTCACTGAATGTATTGCAGCAACTTACTAAACACTACCAATATTTTACCCAGGTAAATACATAATTTATGAAATAGCTGTCATTTTTCCTGGTCCAATTTTCCTGAATACCCTAGCAACTGACGAGAGGGGAATAGTTTATTATCCATCGCCTGTTTTGAGTTGATAAACCAACCACTATCGCAATATCTCTTCATGAAATAAATGATATTGTAAACTAGATCTAACTATAAAACAAAATCTGTTTTGAGAGTATGTTCTATAATTTAATGTTAAAAATAATAGAGATTGCTGTCATTTATTTAATGCATCATAATTAGAGAATTTTGGAATTATGTTAACCTGAATAGTAAACCTTTTTAATGAGATAAGCCCATTGTTATTAACCATCCAGAAGTCATGGGTGTAGTAAATTCTAAGTACTATTTTCTGCTATGAGATAGTTACGAACATTCCTGGCACCCTATATAAATTTGGTTGTTCCATTCTAGTTTGTTTTTAATCGCTAAAGGAGTTTAATCTCGGACCAGTAGAATCGTCCTGGGAAAGAGGGTGGTTGCATTAGGTACCCACGATGACAAGACTAGACTATACCTAGAAGTGGCACCACAGTGTGTGTGGTGTTGGGAGAGGTGCAGTGGACTACCTCAACTGTAAACTATAAATTCAGAAAAAATTAACATCAAATATTTGTTATGCTTCATACTGAACGGTCAGACACACACAGATTGACTGACTCAGCAAAATAACAAACGCCCAATCACAGATGGCGCATGTGTCATGTTGCATGCTTCGCGTGTTATGTGTGTGTTTCAGCTGGTGGGGAAGACGACCTAGCTACTGTATTTATATACAGTAGCCCCATGACTTCTTTGGTTTACTGACAGCTTTGAAAAGTTACCAGACCAAATTATGTATCCCTACGCCGAACCATATGATCTGCAAAAACGTGTGTTTAGCATCTGTCACTTCTGACGGTCAAAATTTAGGTATATACCTAAATGTTGACTGTCAGAAGTCAGCTGTGAACTGTCAGTCAGCGCCAAAGAAGTCATGGGGTTACTATAGTTAGTTAGTACTTTCTTGAAGAAGTTCCGCTAGCTACACTTTTTAAGTAGCTCAATTTTTTTTTTTCATCCCAGTGTCTTACTACCCGTCCAGGTTATACACTTATGTACTAACTACGCTAATAATTTTAGGATTTAGGAAAGTTAAATTTAAAGGAGTGTACCATTATTTGCGTGGAGAGAGAGTGGAAAACGATTTTTTAACAACACCTATTATTACACCCTACCGAGATTTGAACCTTGATCTCCACATCATCGGCAGTCTAATCCACCGCGAGAGTAGCGCGTTTAACCCTGTGACCATCAAATTGGGCTAGTTCCATTAATACGGCCTAAAATAAGCTACACGGTTTAAGTTCTTGAAGTAGTTTTGATAGCTAAGAATAGTTTTATAAAGATTATAAAATATCTATTTAGAAATATAGCAGTCTAACAAGTCTTCTCTACGTCCCATATTTGACATATTGAATGTTGCAATTTCACCAATAGGACACTTTTTTTTTCTCTCTGCGGATGTTTAACTTCCTTCGATTCATCATTATAATTCTTGTTTTAAAAAATGCCCACCTCCTGCCGACAGACATTGGAACTTAAGGCCTATTCCCGCTTCAGGATCAACCTTATTTCCCAGAACCTTGTAGTAAAAGTCAATTATCATTTCATTTCGTTAGCAAAAGTGAAATGTAATTAAAGATCGGTAATGAGAACTTGGAGGTGTTTTTTTAAAAACAGCTCACTTCTGTATCCTTTGATCACTAATTAGATAAAAAATCTATTTCCCCGTTTGTAAATTCTTGGGAAAGGGTTACAGGAATGGGAAGAGATTGGGAAGAAAAAAAATATATATTCTAAGATGGAATCATCGTATAAATACCGTCTTTTGAGGAAAGGCAGAAAAAAATACCTTTCAGGAGGAAGGGCGAAACTAACTAAAAAGGTTAGTGGATATGATGAAGTATTTAATTGATTTACATGAAAAAATATATACCAAATAAACTTAAGGGTGCCACCTACTTGAAAGAAAATCTTACACTACATTTTTTTTTGTAATTAAAATTACAGTTCTGAAGCTTCACAAACAATAAGTAAATAAAACCCTCAATTTTCTTATAATTTCTGCCGTGAGCTTGTTATAAATTAACCAATCTATTTTAGGAACGTTTTCTAAAGTTTTTTACTTTAGTAGTTTTCAACCTTTTAAGGTTGAATGAATCCATATTTATAAACACTTACATAACGTTTCCCAAGAGGTTTGATTCTTTTAGATACATTATAAACTTTATCTTTTTATAATAGTTTTTTTAATAATCACTTAAGCTACGAAGAAATTGTGCTAATTTGTGTAAGCGTGAGGTCAATTTTTAAATGCGAAAAAAAGTCGAGGTGAATCATATAACATGTAAAGCATATTAAAAGCTGAGGTTATGGATAAGATTTTTATTAATATCACAAAACACTATTTTTTTGTATTTTAGCTATCCACTAACCCGACTCTGCGGCGAATGGTCTAACTCTTAAGGCGTCACTCTCACTAAGACGAGGCGATAAAAAAAAATAGCCATCCATTAGTTTCAAAATAGATAAAGAGAAATATTTATAGAAAAAAACAATCATGTTTATGTTGGTATAATAATATGAATGTGTACTATCTATGCTTACTGTATTGATGTAATTAAATCACTAGTTGTTGTCAAAATAATGTTCGGCAGCTGTTCTAAGAATAGGTATTTTACTAGCGTTTTGTCTTACTACCTCTCTCTCTCGCTCCCTTGTTTGCCTTGAACTACTCGCTCTGAATGTCAGAAGCGACTTTCAGAGGGGGTAGGCGGCTTGTTTATGCCTAAAGTACTAATCTGTAGTCACAGATCATAACCTCTAATTCTAAAAGTGTAAATTGGTTGTGAAGGGAAAATGGAGTTGGAGGGTAAAGGTTTGTGTGTTGGGAGCGACAGTGTTAGTGTGAAGTTGCTAATTCGAGCCATCGTACACTGTGATGGAAACACAAGTGCAGTTAGGCCCGAAGTGAGTTAGTGTAGCGTGTAAGTAAGATCTAGTCGAGCTGAAAGATAATACATAAAATTAAATTAGACACAAAGCGAACATGGCTTTGATGAAAGTGCAGGTGGGAAGAAAAATTATTCTAGCTTATGGGGAAGTGTGAGGATGAGGACCCAAGGATTTGGCAATGCTGAGAAACAGGAGTGGTTAGTAGGAAAGTGTTTATTGGGAAGGTGTGTAGGTGTTTTGCTCATTCGATCCGGGGCTTCTTGAATTTCCTTGGCTATCGGATGTCGTACTGGCTGAGTCTTCTAACTATGGCGTTGTCTTCTACCTCACGGGCTTGTTTGTATATTTGCCACCTCGCTGCTGGAAGATTTCTCGTAGAGTCGCACTACCGGGGGTAGCGTGTACGTGTGCATTGTTAGTTTGGGTGTTCACACCTAAGATAAACCTAAGTACTTTGTTTTGCACTACTTGTAGAATATCTAGTACTGAATCGGAAGCATACCCCCACGCGTCGCATCCGTATACCAGAATATGTTGTACTAAGCTTTTGAACAGCAATAACTTGATGTTGTTCTCCAGCACTGAGCTCTTGAACAGGCCGTAATTTGCAATGAAAGCCCCCATTGCCTTTTTCCTTGTGTTGACTACGTGCTCCTTCCATGTGAGTCTGGAATCTAACATCACCCCAAGGTAATTCATTGGCTTCTTGTAGGGGATATCCTCCTCCAACACTACAAGCTAGGGCGGGGCTTGGGGTCTCCTCTTCGTAATTATCATGGCTGTCGATTTCTCTGCGTTGACCCTTATCCTCCATTTTTCCAGCCAACTGCTAAACTCGTCGAGGTACCGCTGCAGGCGGAGATGAGCGTACTTCACGTTCCTGTTGGCAATGTAGAACAGAGTATCATCTGCGAAGAGCCGAGTCTTGATCATCGGGTCCATGGGGATGTCAGCAACATACACAGTGTATAGAAACGGTGAGAGTGCTGACACCTGCGGCACCTCCGCCCTGATGCTATGAAGAGGCGACCTTTTACCTTCCATCTTGTCTTGAAAGTGTCGTCCAGTTAGAAAGCTCTTGATTATATGTACATAAACCCTTGGTAAATTGGCCTGGATCAATTGGTAAATAAGGCCGGCGTGCCAGACCTTATCAAACACCTTCTCTACATCCATGAGTACAGCTAGCGCGATTTCCCTTTGATTAAAGCTCTCTGTCATGTCCTACACTAGGCTCAGGACTGAGTGTACCGTTGAATGACGGTTCCGAAATCCAAATTGGATGTCGGGGACAATTCTATGATGTCTCCCAAAGGCTTTCAATCGCTGCAGGATGATTTTCTCAAATAGTTTTCCTACACTGCTAAGCAGACTGATGGGCCGCCTGTTCCGCGGGAATTTGCAGTCCTTACCTGGTTACGAAAAACCACCCCCAGTTCACCAGACCGAGATTCGATCCTCGATCTCCCCGTCCTCAGCAGTCGAGTGCAACACGACAAGCGCGTTAGCCAACTACGCCACCGAGGTGGGTTGTTTTCCTAAAAGTTGTAGGCCTACGCTTATGTCAAGTTTCAGATTTCTAATTATCTTGGTTAATAATCCACCCAAATCAGTGATCAAGATGTGTAAAACATCGGGCTCGCAAATGTCAAAAAAACACCTCTCAATGTTCACACCCTTCAGACCCCACACAACATTCACACCCTTCACAAACTTCAAACAGCATCATCTCCTTAGGTTTCTTGGTTTTGAAATCGTGTTTATTCGGTCTAATGCCTTAAGCTCTTAATCAAAAGACTTTCAATAGGAAATGTTAGAATATAATTATCACTATCAATATAAATTTAATGTAACGATTTTACTTGCTAATATGAATTCAAAATATCAAACCAAACTATCATTTTTTGTCTATAGATTTATAATTAAATTTTCTTTTTTCTTCTTTAGATTAAAAGATCAAATTACTCCTAAGTGATAACGTTTGATAGAAGACAAATTAGCCTACACAATATTAAACAGTACCTATCGATAGAAAATGTAACGTTGTTCATGTGGTTAAAGTCACCAGTCTCGCATATACGTAAGTGTTTAAAAAAAAAAACGCCCATCGGTTACACCCTCAGAATCCCCTAAACATGTAGGCCACTTTTCGGCTTTATAAGTTTGTTAATTTTGGAGTTCTTGCGTCTAATGACACACACACAAACACATACAAACACACGTAATCAATTTATTTTATATTACAATTTGCATTTGCATGGAGCGAAAGTGAAGAAACCATTAAGGGAAAAACACCTCAGTACACCCAGTTGGGATTTAAGCCCAGACCTCTTCATAGCACCACATTATACCAGACAAGACTTATCCGTTATTCTATGTGTCCAGGTATGTGAGTAGGCTTTTTAAAAATAAATTATAATATTTTTTATAATTAATCATAAAACTACTTGAAAAATGTACGTTCTTTTATCATATTAGTAGATATGTACCTTACTTATGCACTAAGGCCGGATGTGTAGTGTTAGACAAACTGACCTAGGGTAAGGTAATTTGTAAGTCGTGTAGCCTACTCATATTATCTGCATCTTTATAAAGTAAATCCACACTCAAAAATCCTAAGTAAATAAAACGATAAGGTCTATAGCCCTTGTGTTAAATGTAATAATAATGAAAATACAGGCATGATAAGGTTATTAAAAACAAATTTCTTTCATAGACTTAATTTCCTATTAATTATATAATATATTATAAGCCTAGTTATAGTATTAATCTGCACCTTGACCATAAATTCATCGAATAACTTGACGTTACGTTTTTCACCCCCATAACAAAGAGCACATAGGTTTCAAAACTTTGCTCTTGTGAAAGCTACAACCATTTTGAAACCTCTAATTATTCTTTCCTTTCTTCACATCCCCACTCTCCACACATTCAGAACCTACAAATATATGATCTACACACACACACACACACACACACACACACACATATATATATATATATACATATGTATATAGCCAAAATACTTTTATTTATATACATTCACATATGTATTGATCCTGTGCGAACCTTCGTAATTTCGAATCCGAATCCGAATCCTACTAAGATTCGGAGTCGATATTTTGAATCTTGATATAGGAATATTGGGATTTGATTTGAAAATTCGAATCTAGATGGATCCTAGATTTGAATTCTATGGGCTTAGTTAAAAATTTGAATCTGTATTTCATGATTTCTTAATTAATTAATTCTATGAGACTGTAAACTAGCTGCGTTTTAGAGTTAAGAGAGCAATTAACTTGAATTTCATGTCGTATAGGAATCACATGGAGGACAGTTGCTTGGAAAAGTAAATGTAGTATGTTATATAGTATTTAAAAAAGGAAGCTAGGCTCACATTTTAGTAAAAATTAATCAACCTCTGCAATATAATTAAAAAGTTGATGTGATCTTTAGTTGATTTCTCACCTTTTGAGGTTATTACAGTTGATTAATTTATTTTTATAGAAAAACTAAAACGTGTCTAAAATCCTTATCCACCATTTATGAAATATTTTATTATTGGATTAGATTTAGAAACTTAACGAAGTAAAATATTCAAAACAATGCGGGTTTCCCCTGTTGCCGACACCACCCCATTTGCCAACAATTACATTGACAATATGGGGACGTTTTGGCTGATTTGATATGTGAGGTACAGGTTGTTTTCATAGACTCTTATCCTCGTAGCATGAGCTTTAAATATATATGACTTGGTACCAATAAATTGTTTGTACAAAGTACATGGTTTGAATTGTTTTGTAGCCCGACTCAGGACGTTCCCACTTGACAGAAGCGTCAAGCAAGGCCGCCTGCGACAGGGCTGTATTTCTTTGCGAGTTACAGGCAGCATAGGCTAACCCTTATCCTCATGGAGTGAGGGTGATACAATGAATTGATGACTTATATATCTAATGAGAGATGGAGATGATTGATTCTGAGTTTGTGTCTGAACATCTGAAAATAATACATGTTTGATTAGTACAAGATACCCTTTATGAGAGATGGAATTGAATGTGAGTTTGTGGGTGAATTTTTTTTTTCTTTTTCCCTTTTTACTGTCTCTATCTGTCGGCTCGTCTTGTCTCTCTACTCCAGCCTTGGGTGCTTGTAAGATCTTCGGTCAAGTGGGTCGTAGTTGCCCAGTTTTTGTATTAACGGATTTCCATGTTCCGCACTTTGCTTGTAGAACTTTCCTCGTCGTTCCTTGAATATTTCTTGTAGTGTATTGGTCTTAGTTATTTCGTGTAGATGATCAACCCTTGTCCTTATGTCAGTTCCTGTTATTGTTCTAAGTACTTTGTTCTGTATGGTCTGAAGTTTCTTGATGTGTGTCCCTGCTGCGTAGCCCCACCCTACGCAACCGTAGAGAATAACAGGCTGTATTACACTCTTATACACAGTTAGTTTTGTTTTCTGATCGAGTTGGTGACCTTTGAGTAGTGGGTACAGTTGTATAAATAAGGCAGTTGCAGATTTTTTGGTTCGGTCTATATGTTTGGTCCAGGTTAGTCTCCTATCAATTGTTATGCCAAGATATTTGCATTCGGTCTGAAACGGAATATCCTCTTGAAAGAGGGTGAAGTTTTACTGGGGTTGCTGCCTTCTCCTAGTCACTACCATGGCCGTTGATTTTGTGGTGTTGACAGTCACTCTCCATTCCGCAAGCCAGGTCTCCAGTTGAATCAGGTAACGTTGTATTGCCAGTGTTGCGTAGTATAGGTTTTTTCCTCTGGTGTATATTAGTGTGTCATCAGCAAATAGTCGGACTGTCATTTTCGGATGTGTCTGAATGTCAGCTACATATAGGTTAAATAGATAGGGTGCCAGGACCGACCCTTGTGTCACTCCCGATTTTACAAGGATCTTTTCAGACAGTGATCCCTCGATATAGACCTTGGATTCTCTGCCCTCCAAGTAGCTTCTTATGAGTCTGATGTCTCCCTGTGGGAGGTTCCCTTGAATCATTTTATGGAGTAGGCCATAGTGCCACACTTTATCAAATGCCTTGTTGACATCCAGGAATATGGCAATCATATATTCCCTTTTGTTGAAGGTGTCTGTGGCGTCTTCGATGAAGTTTATCAAAGGGTGGATTGTAGAGTGGTGTTCTTTAAACCCGAACTGAAGGTCGGAGGATTACGTTGGTCGATTCTGAATGTTGCTTAAGTCTTTTCAGTAGTACTGATTCAAATAGTTTGGCTGATGTGTTAAGTAGGCTAAGTAGTCTCCGGTTTTGCGGGAATATGCTATTTTTTCCAGGCTTAGGTATGCTTATGATCTTTGCTTTTTTCCAGAATTTTGGGAAATAGAGTAATTTGAGTGCCGTGTTCGTTATTTGTGTTATTAGGGTTATTGCGATATGCGGTAGGTTCTCCAACATTTCGTTAGTAATGCCGTCTAACCCCGGGGCTTTATTTTGTAGGAGGGATTTGATGTTGTCCAGGAGTTCCTCTTCCGTTATTGGGTCTAGTGGGTCGGTTAACGGTCTTTCCATGTATGTGTTTACTCTTCTAATTACATCGCTATTGAATTATATATCTTGTACAGGGTTGGGACTAAACTGTTGTTCCCGTGTATCCGCTATTGCATTGGCCTTGTCAATGCTCGTGTAGGCCATCCCTCGCTGTCCATGTATCGCAGGTGGGCCCACTTTTTTGTGGTACCTTTTAGTATCTTTGTTATGGTCCATGATTTTTGTGTGTCAGTTGCTGCGTCCGTAACGAACGTGTTCCATTTAGCTCTTCTGTATTCGTTGACTGTCCTCCTCACCTGCGCTTTAAGACGATTATATCTTGTTCTTTCCTGTTGTATCCTTAGTCTCTGCCAATCTCTTCTTGCTTCCCTTTTTTGGGCAATTAGGTAGTTTAGGTCAGGCTGGTCAGACCTTATGTCCTGTTGTTTTTGGGAAGTCTTAGTGTTTACTCTGTAAGTCTCTTGTATTGTCATTGTCAGGACGTCTATGGCAGCGTCAACGTCTTCTTGTGACACAATTACTAGGTTTCTTGGAATGTTTTCCTGTAGTTCAGTGTTAAATTTCCTCTAGTTCGTAGTCTTAATATTCGGTTTGCGCCAGTTATTCTTGTGTTCGGTGTCGACATCCCACTCGCAGAGGATAGGATTGTGGTTCGAGTCCATTTCTTGCAACACAGTTAGGTTTTCATTTGTTATCTTTAAGTTGGCCATTATTATATTGAGAACATCAGGCCTATGTTGGTAATTCGCGGGATAGTAAGTTGGAGATTCCGGTGCCAATACGTTGTATTCTGCGTCCGATTCATGTTCTTCCAGTATACGTCCCTGTCTATTCGTCAACCGGCTATTCCAAAGTGTGTTCTTACAGTTGAGGTTCCCCCCTATCAGGGAGTGATCGCCTGTCGTCACAGAATCAAGGTCTGTTTTAAGAATCATTTTGGTTGGCGGGTTGTATGCGGCCACAAAGTTGATATGGCCGCTTTTGGTACTTAGCGTTAATTGCTGTTGCCTCCAGATTTTCTGTGTCTTGTATGGTTGATCTGTAGTGCGGTAGATAATTTCTTATGACAACAGCCATACCTCCTCCCCTGCCGTGTGCCCTGTCAGTTCTGTAAGTGTTGTATCCTGTTATGTTGAATCTTTTGTCTGCATTAAGATGTGTTTCCCCTATTAGTGCCAAGTCTATACCATAGGTTTGTAAAATCTCCTCAATGGACTTGATGGAGAATGCCATTGGCATTCCAACTCAGAATTCTGAGGGTATTTGCTCCCATAGGTAGAGGTTTATTCGTCGTTAGTACCAAAGTAGAACTCACTCGCCGCTTCGATGATAATCATGAGTTTTGTCATTTTGTCTTGAGTCTGGTTTATTTTCGTTAAGTATGTTCTGATGGGCTTTAAGAATCCGCATATATTTAGTTCCTTTATTATTGCAAGTATTTCCTTAAAGTCAATTGAGGTGTTTGGTTCCTGTTCTTTCTCTTTTTGATTTCTGTGGTCCGTCTCGTTTGCCCATCAAGATATCTCTGTACGAACGATTTGTGTGTGCTGTTGGCGTTGTCTTGTTTGGTAGTAGAGGAATTACTTTTTTGCCACTAGAGTGGGTGTTTTGGTTTCAGATCTTAGTCTCTGCTCTATTTTCATTTCTATTGCTTTTAGATATTTTGGACACTTTGAATAATAAGCAGTGTGGTTTCCTCTACAGTTCACGCATTTAGCTGGGGTTGTGTTGTCCTTTTTTGTGCATTCTGAGGTCAAGTGCGGGGCCATGCATTTTACGCATTTTGGATTGTTAGAACAATTGTTCTTTGAATGCCCAAACCTCTGGCACCTATGGCATTGTAGTATATAGTTAAGTGGTTGGATGTAAGGTTCTATTTTTACTCTAGTGTGATTTATGAAGTTTTCTTGGAATATTGGTAATAGTTTAACATTGTCCTGTGAGCCTAGTTCTGTTTGGGTACGTGATTGAAATTGCCTGACCTCAGATGGAGTGTATCCTTTTTCTCGGAGCTCTTCCTTGATCTCGTCAGTAGTCATGTTTGGCGGGAGCCCTTTAATTACTAACTTCAAGGGTCTGTCCCTTGGGAGGGTGAATGTATGGTACTCCTGGCCTGTCAGTTTGAGGTGTGTCTGCATTGTTTTGAAGTCTTCGAGGGTTGTTACTTGTAGTTTGAGTCCCTCCTTGATGTAGAATATTTTATATATCCCCTTCATTTTCTCCTTCATCGCCTTGGTTATTTTAGAGTAATTAGCGGTGCCCCTTACTACAATGGGTGGAATTTTTTGTCTTGGTTGTTTGTCTTGTGTACTGTTCTCCCTAGTGGGTTCCTTTGCTCTTTCAGTGGTCTCCATTGGTTCCTCCTGGTCAGATATTGCGTCAAATTGATTCGTGATTTTGATAGTTTTCGAGGGTTTTTCTTCTCTCTGTTTAAATAAAAGTTTTCTTTTCAGAATAGTATCTTCTAGGAAGCCGTCTTCATCAGAGTCTTCGTCAATATTCTCGACGTGTATGTTTTCTTCCAGGTGTCTTGAGTAGTCCAGTGTCTGTTGTCTCTTAAGTTTCATACGTTCTTGTTCAGCAGTCATGTCCATGTTTATCTTGTGTTGTTGGCCCTATGAAGGGCCGACAACGGTTTGGTCAATTCTACTTCTAAATGTGTGTTAGGTTTGTCTCTTGTCAACTTAACTGTTGTGGTATACCCACTTGTTGATAAACTTACCCCTCAGTCGAAGCTCGCTGAGAGTTGAGGCTTATATTCCAGGTGAAGTCAACCTTCCAAACTGTCAAACGTTCTTCGATTCGATCGATCTTCGATCTCGATCTCGATTAACCTCGATCCGATTCGATCTGTCGATCTATTCAAAACAGATTTGATTTGAAACAATATAATAGTAAGATTAAAATATATTATTCGAATCGAATCCCAACATATTTTTAAAATAAAATATTCGATAAAATCCCTTTAAAGCGTGGGATTCTACTAGAGTTCGAGTGGATAGGCCTGAGATTCAATTCAGATATTACTCGAAATTTTTGTAGTCATGAGGCTATATTCGTACTCTACTCAAACTTCCTTTTTTTTAAGAATGAGATTCGATTTTGATTCGAAATTGAGAATTGTCGATTTGCACAGGTTTAATATATATATATATATATATACTTTTATATACATACTATAAATATGTTTCTAAAACAAATCGTTGTTTCATTCAACTTTATTTCATGTCTGTTTTTAAACAAATATAATTTAAGCCGTGGTATCGGCCTCATTCGTTTGAGCCTAATCTGATAATCATTAAAACAAAAAGAAACACCAAGAGAGGGATAGAGATACCTGGGTGAAAAACAAAATATAGAAAGAGAAAGAAGTAAAGGAGGCAAGAGTAAATAATGTTTGAAAAGATCTTGCACGGAAAATATTGAATCAGTTGTGCCCACCGGTTGAAGGGTATTGAGGGGAGGGAGGGGGCTCGACCCCTCCACCTACATACCACTCCCTCGTAACTAAACTAAGTTCTCTTCTCTATACACGCCTGTATGACCCCATACTGACGAGTAAATGAAAACACAGATTGAATTAAGTGAAGTCAGGCAAGCGCTTGTATACTCCTATAATGATTTTTTTTTTAGAATCGAATTAAAGCTCCATTTTGAGTGTCGTCTCCTCTGTCTCTTCCAACCCTGTGTGACCCCCCTTTCCCCTCCCCAACCTCTCTTCAACCCGTTCTCTACCCCCTCTTGTCCTTGTGTGTGTGTGTGTGTGTGTGTGTAGTGATGAATGCCAGAAGAGAAAGAAAGGGAGGAAAAAGAGAAGGATGGAAGTAAAATGTTGACCACAGCGAATAAAGCGGTCAAGTGTTGTCACGCTCAACCGGCGTCACGATGGGTAGAGAGAGAGGGGGAGGAAACTAACCCTTTTTCTTTTAACCCCTTCTCTTGACTCCTTCAATTTTCTAACCCACCCATTCCACACCACAACCCAGGCTTCCTCACCTTGTATATTTAAAGGAGAGTGAAATTGCTCAGAAAGGAATGAATAATTAATTTGAGCTGGAAAATAAGTATAAAACAGTTAAGCTGAATGAGAATAATTAATTTGAAATTTTAGATGGTTATTAAAAAAGACGCTTTTCATCCCTTAATATAGAAACAAATTTGAGCTAAAGTACTATTATTATTGTTACTTACAATTTTATTAATTTTTATCATTAATAAATTAGTTGTTAGTAATTATATTGTTAGGGTAGTTATGTCTGGTGGACTACAATGGGACGTACGTGAAGTGGCTGGGAGGATAACATTAGAATGGACCTAAAATAGATAAGATGTAATGAGGTGACCTGGATGGAACTAGCTCAAGATAGGTTGTAATGAGGTGACCTGGATGGAACTAGCTCAAAATAGGTTGTAATGAGGTGACCTGGATGGAACTAGCTCAAGATAGGTTGTAATGAGGTGACCTGGATGGAACTAGCTCAAGATAGGTTGTAATGAGGTGACCTGGATGGAACTAGCTCAAGATAAGGATAGGGTGTAATGAGGTGACCTGGATGGAACTAGCTCAAGATAGGTTGTAATGAGGTGACCTGGATGGAAATAGCTCAAGATAGGTTGTAATGAGGTGACCTGGATGGAACTAGCTCAAGATAAGGATAGGGTGTAATGAGGTGACCTGGATGGAACTAGCTCAAGATAGGTTGTAATGAAGTGACCTGGATGGAAATAGCTCAAGATAGGTTGTAATGAGGTGACCTGGATGGAACTAGCTCAAGATAAGGATAGGGTGTAGGGATATAGGAATAGGTTGTAATGAGGTGACCTGGACGGAACTAGCTCAAGATAAGGATAGGTTGTAATGAGTTGGCCTGGATAGAACTAGCTCAAGATAAGGATAGGTTGTAATGAGTTGGCCTGGATAGAACTAGCTCAAGATAAGGATAGGGTGTAATGAGGTGACCTGGATGAAACTAGCTCAAGATAGGAATAGGTTGTAATGAGGTGACCTGGATGGAAATGGCTCAAGATAGAGTAATAGCTTGTAATAAGGTGGCCTGGACGGAACTAGCTCAAGATAGAGTAATAGCTTGTAATGAGGTGGCCTAGATGGAACTATTTCAAGATAGGGATGGATGGTATACTTTTGTAAGTTCGGCAATGAGATTTGGAGTTCATAGTGTCATAGAATAGGTAAGTTAATAATAAATTAATATTAACTGTAGGAAAGAGGAGTAAAACTAAAGGAAATTCACCTGTATCATCACTAATTGTGGAGGGGAGTGTTACATGTGGAATACTACCACCTATTGCAAAAGGGTGGATTTCTACAGTAGCCCCATGGCTTCTTTGGTGCTGACTGACAGATCACAGCTGACTTCTGACAGTCAACATTTAGGTATATACCTAAATTTTGACCGTCATATATGACAGCTGCTAAACACATGTTTTTACAGATCATATGGTTCGGCGTAGGGATACATAATTTGGTCTGGTAACTTTTCAAAGCTGTCGGCTGTCAGCTGTGATCTGTCAGTCAGCACCAAAGAAGCTATGGGGCTAATGTAACTCTAAACCTTTCATCAAAGGTAGCAAAATGTAATTCAAGTCAAATATATATATATATATATATTTAGAACAGGTCGGTCGTGATCCTCCGGTCGATCTTGAGGCAAATTTCAGTCAAATGAATTATAAAACTACATCGTCATTAAAAGTCTATCTTTTGAGTCTTGTGAATTCTCTAGTCTTATATATGAAGTGATTCCAATAATATTTTAGTGTGATCAGAAATACCGTGATCGGTTATTTGTTAGGCTATTATAATAAAATGAAATAGTTGAGATTTTTTTCAGGGAAAAAACAATTTTAGTATACTGGTCAGGATCCGCACCATAAACCACCCCCTACTTTACTGTCATAAGATAATCAGCCCAGAAAAGATTGACACTAAAGCACAAGTATCCACAAAAATTTCAATTAAAAGATGCTGAGTTGACTCCACGATAAGTATATTGGATAAATAAGTCAAAGTGTTTATGAGTTGAATTATGGTATATAGGGGAGGGGAAAAAACTTTTATTTAGTAAACCGTGCAGTAACGATATTATAATGGAAATCAGGAAGATAATACAGTTGTAAAATGCATGCTATTAATTGGTCAGTAAGGCCCACCAAACACGTAGAGTTTCATTTTCCATTCAGCCTGAACAGTTGAAGTCTGTAAGGCCTAACTGACGTGTATTGGGTGGCTGGCCAGCCAATTGTTTGAACTGATGGAATTCCGACAGTTTTACCTGCAGATCAGAGCACCCGTCAGACGGAACTGGCGTGCATTGAGTGGCTGTCCGGCCAATCGTTTGGATTGTTGGGCTGTAGGAATTCTGACAGTTCTACCTGCAGATCAGAGCACCCGTCAGACGGAACTG
>CABEEJ010009207.1:0-10463 GCA_901482245.1 Timema douglasi
CAGGTAAATCTGTGCCGGGACCGAGGATTGAACCCCGGCCACCAGCACAGAAGTCTGACACCTTACCCCTAGACCACCAGGTCACCGGGGTGTTAATAAAAAGGGAGATTGTTAAAACATAAAAATTATATGCTAAGTCAATTAACAATATGAATTGATGGAATACCTAATATATCCTTACGCCGACAGCTGACATTTATCACTTTGGATAACTGTAATGAAAACTGATGGTAATGTATGAATGTGATAGTTAAACACAGTAATTTAGGAGAATATTATTTATATATTTATTTGAGTTTAGGCACAAAGCTTATTTATAGTTTTACTCCACTTGAAAAAATTATCATTCATACCACCTTCACAAAAACATCTAACTAACATAACTTCAAAACAGATGAATTTAAACAATGGTGTTGAACATGATGGTTAACAAGTTTTTAACAATGATGCACGCACGTAATTGATGAAAATATTTTATTCAGTTAAATATTTCGAAATACGATAAAATAATCATAAAATCATTTATTATATATAAAAAATTACATGTATTTTCTCTTTTCTAAGTAAATACGATGTCCTTTATCAAAAGGTATTAATGTATGCACTCTATTAAACATAATCAATAACGTTCCAAAACGAAGAATAAGTACTTTTAATTATGTTTAAAATATTGTTTCGAATTGGACAAAAAGAAATTATTATAAGTAATGAAATAGTACGAGAAAATTTAAATTTATGTTATTTTAAATGTAATATATAGGCTAACAGGTAATTAAAGATCTTTACATTTATAACAAAACAGTGATCTGCTACAAGTGTTGGCAACCCAAAACCTAGACATATGATTTTCGAACTGTCGTCCAGGTAAAAACTTATCATGAACGGACTTTACTAATAGTACATTCTTTCCGTGGTGGCTATTTCCATGTCCCGATGGGATGAGGGTGATGGTGAATATGAGGTGATTGATTATGAGGGAGATTGAGTATGAGTGTGTGGAACCAGTTGAAACAATTAAACCTAACCTAAATTATGATTAATTAACCAAACTCTGGTGGCCATTAGGGAAATTCTCCTGTCAGGAAAAAATACCCAAGATATCAGCCAGGAATTGAACCTGGGACTACAAAGTCAACAGCCAAGAGGGTCTCTGACCACTATACCATGTGGCCGGTAATGTATCTGATGACAAAAACTTTCAAGCGGATATAAAATGTTCTCGATACATTCCGGAATGTCTATGAAAAATATTCAAGAACTGATTAGATTACTTTCAATATTTTGGCAGTTTGTTCGATAAGATGTTAACAAAGCTTTTATCAACATAAATCTTATAATTTCTGAACGTGAACAGGTGTTTTTGTAAGATAAGTCTTACCTTACACTTGTCATATTATATCTCATTCATTTTACCCTAGAGGACTACATATAATGTCAGCGTGTTCAGCGGAAATATTTATATCTGAATTTCGATCACGGACTGAATTCTGCTTCTTCCTTTATTCAAAATTTAGCTATAACTTACACGTCCGTTAAAAAAAAAAAACNTACTTTCAATATTTTGGCAGTTTGTTCGATAAGATGTTAACAAAGCTTTTATCAACATAAATCTTATAATTTCTGAACGTGAACAGGTGTTTTTGTAAGATAAGTCTTACCTTACACTTGTCATATTATATCTCATTCATTTTACCCTAGAGGACTACATATAATGTCAGCGTGTTCAGCGGAAATATTTATATCTGAATTTCGATCACGGACTGAATTCTGCTTCTTCCTTTATTCAAAATTTAGCTATAACTTACACGTCCGTTAAAAAAAAAAAGAAGTAAAGTAGGGCTTTATAAATCGTCTTTTAGAAATCATTGGGTTGTCACACATAAATTACATACGTGCCATTAAATAAGCGTGTATATTTTTCCTATCTCTAATTTAGTTTAAATTATTGACACTTATAATACTAATAATAATATTTAGCACCGCGTCTTACTACCCGTTCGGGCTATACGCTTTTAAGTACTAATTACTCTAATGGATTAGGAATTGGGAAGGTGGAATTATAGGAAGTGAACCCGCATTTTCGTGGAGGGAGAGTGGAAAACCATTTAGAAAAAACCACCCCCAGTTCACCCGACCGAGATTCGAACCTTGATCTCCCCGTCCTCAGCAGTCGAGCAGCTCAACACGACTAACGCGTTAGCCAACTACGCCACCGAGGCGGGTTTGACACTTATAACTTAATATTAAAATTATATATTAATTTTTCTCTATCAAAAATACCATACAGTGTTTGAACCTATTTCTGCCGAGGAACTCCAAATATTCTATCAGATTTATCAATTACCCTTTTATGTGACCGCATTGTGTAAGTCTTCACTCTCGCAATAGAATGAACTCTCGAGGATATGGGATATTTGGAGCACGTATCCCTATTCGGTGTACTTAAATTGTTTTTCCTCAAGTGGAAAATGCTGTTACACTTTCTCTAAATATCATCTTGCTCCTCACAAACAGATTAGTGTTATTATTATTATTATTATTAGCACTGCGTCTTACTACCCGTTCGGGTTATACGCACTTACGCTAATGTGTAATGGTAAGGTTGCTGTGAGATGAAATGGAGGACCTACAGTTTAACGTGGGATCCGAACCACGGTGGAGGCCTGGCATTCCCCACATTCACAAGATGTAAGATGTCTTGTCAGAGGTGAAAGAAGGGTTTGGTAATCAGATAAATCTGTGCCGGGACCGAGGATTGAACCCCGGCTGCCAGTATATAAGTCTGACACCTTACCCCAAGACCGCCAGGTCACCGACTGTTATTAGTAAATAGGCGTACAACCAGAATGATTAGCAAGAGGTGGTGACAACAACATTTCAGTTATTTATTGGTTGTGTTCTATTTATGAAACTAATTTTCAATTTTTTTAAATATTTAGATTTTTTTTTTCCTTTTAATAATTTTGTTGAAGAAAGTTCTACAGTTGGTGAAATTGATAAGATATAAAAAAAATAAGTCTTATTAATGCCATCCTCGAAAGAGGGGTCTGTACAAAAAGTGGATATTTCTTGACAGGCCATATGTCAGGAGCTTGTATAAGTCAATTAGAGGGAATATCTCTTTCCTTTGGGACTAATACAAGTATCACTTGTCAATGCCAGAGGCCAATATTCTCTCCCTCCCTCACACCCATCACCCCCCAACTTCTCTTCGTAATACTAGGTAGTATCAGATAAGTCCTTGAGTGACATCCCTTAGAAGGGATTTCTAGATTCGTTTCAGGGGTGGATAAACCGACAATACTTCCAGCCCTAGTTTCCAAAATAGACTTGTTGCAGGGATAATAAGGGCGTTTGTCGAAATCTGGAATTATACTAACTGAAATACACGGGTCATTTGTATCAAGTTGGTCATAGGACGCTTGGCCCAGTTGAAAAAAAAAACCTGTTAGATAATTTTACCATCAACATTTTATTGTATTATTTAAAAAAAAATATATTTATAACCCATAAATACTGATTCAATGATTTCAAATAATTATAGTTTAAGAGATACATACGTACATACGTGCATGCATGCATACATACATACATACATACGTAATACGTGCATGCATCCATACATACGTAATACGTGCATGGATACATACATACGTAAATACTTGCATACATACATACATACATACATACTATACTATACTATACTATACTATACATACCATACATACATACATACATACATACATACCATACATACATACCATACATACATACCATACATACATACCATACATACATACCATACATACCATACATACCATACATACCATACATACATACCATACATACCATACATACCATACATACCATACATACCATACATAACATACATAACATACATACATACATACCATACATACCATACATACCATACATACATACCATACAAACCATACATACATACCATACATACTATACATACATATTATACATATATACGTGCATGCATGCATGCATGCATACATACATACATACATACATACATACATACATACATACATACTTCTAGACATACGTACATACGTGCATACATACTAGACATACGTACATACATACATGCATACATACTAGACATACGTGCATACATACTAGACATACGTACATACATACATGCATACATACGTGCATACATGCATACATACGTGCATACATGCATACATACGTGCATACGTACGTGCATACGTACGTGCATACATACGTCCATGCATACATACGTCCATGCATACATACATACATACATACATACTATACATACATACTATACATACGTGCATACATACACCGTCTATTACGGGATAGGCAAGAAACTGTGCACATAGCTAAAAACAACTCCGTACTCGCTAAGTTTCTCCACACTTGTCTACCTTGTAGCAGGGATACTGATGTGTAGGAACATTGCACGCGAGCGTTCTCACAGTAAGTTAGCGAAGGTTGTAGCCTACTTGTGTTATACTGGATAAAACGTGCTGACCCCTATCGGTACAACATCCTTACCGTGAGAAGAGAATACTATCATGTGTGCGGGTACGATCAAGGCTAGGAACTCGACTTGCTATAAACTGTTTTATAAAGGAAACTGTGCAATATTTCTACAGTTATCGGAGATCAAACTTGCAATGTTACGCTCGCTTTTCTCTTACCAACGTTAAGCCAAAGTAATTAATAAATGAGGCTGAAATTTAGTATAACCAGATATGCACATGAGGTGTGCACAAATAAATATTTAAAATATGTTAAAGACGAATACATTTTAATGTACAAGCAGTTTAAAAGTGGTAACATTACATTTTTTTTAAACATATCAATCCTGTTATTTTTATTCTCCGATATTTGTTTTTATTTAATTGCGTATTACATAATATAATTATTAAGAATCATTTTGGATTTTTCAGTCCAACTCGACTTGTTCGTTTTATTAATGTTACTGAAGTGTTAGTTGCAAATTTACATGTGAAATGTATATTTAATGACATTTCTTGTTTTGACTATACCAATCGTAGAGACATAACCGAGTAACAGAAGACATAATGTCCGCCCTGCAGAGCCCAGGTCTGATTTCCAAACTACTGTAACGACTCCCTCAGGACTCAAGTAAACCGCAAGTTGGAGAGGGTTCTGTGAGTGACATTGATCCCTTTTATCTTTTAAAATATTTAGCTTCTTTTTCTTCTTCAGATAGTAATTTAGAGATTGAGAAAATATTCTACTGTATCTTATTTTGGTTTGATTTTTTACCTATTTTTATCCAAATATCAAATTTACTTCACGAATATATGAGTTTCACTTGCCTTATTGGCTTTAAATTAAATTTAAAAAAGTATATAAATAACGCAACATTGCTAAAATTATAATATTATTAGATATTATATTATGTCTGATGAATACTGCAATTTTTTAACATATAGTTTTTTAAATATAATATTAATTTTGCGTGTTTATTGAACAAGGATTAGCTAAACGCTAAAAGGGAGCGCGCACCAAAACCAATAAAACTAAATAAACGGGAAAAATCATGCCAAAATCGGTACCAACTTAAAATTATCAAAGATTAGATTATTTATGAAACCAAATCTCTCTTTCTAATTTCATAATATGTGTGTGTGTGTGTCTTTCCTCCACAAACCCTTAAATGACCTAAAATGTTGAAACTTTGCCCATTAACAGCATAGATCACGGGACAGAACCTATCGAAGCCGTATTTTCTATTTTGCAGCCTTGTGTTTGGTCAGTCACCACTGTATGGGATTTCCAGACCTTGTAAAATACACTCTTGGAATAGATAGAAATTGAAATACATGTGTGTGTGTGTGTGTGTGTGTGTGCGGTGATCATTTTATGAACATTCGGGAAGTATTTTTCATCCAGGCCACATGTGCTTGATGTGGTCCTATTTTCTATTGTTTTATGATATTAACAATGTAACACAATCGTATTAGATAGCAAGGAAAATACACGTATGTGTGTTTATAGTGATCCTAATAATAATAATAATAATAATAATATTTAGCACCGCGTCTTACTACCCGTTCGGGTTATACGCTTTAAGTACTAATTACTCTAATGGATTAGGAATTGGGAAGGTTGAATTAGAGGAAGTGAACCCGCATTTGCGTGGAGGGAGAGTGGAAAACCATTTAGGAAAAACCACCCCCAGTTCACCCGAGCGAGATTCGAACCTCGATCTCCCCGTCCTCAGCAGTCGAGCTCAACACGACAAGCGCGTTAGCCAACTACGCCACCGAGGCGGGTATAGTGATTCTATAACACAAATAGACACGTATATGTATTTAGTGCTATATTATAATATTAACAATGTAAAATGCTTCATTATTAAAACACCTGCCTTGTTGGCCACATGGTCTAAAGCTCTAATCTCCTAACAGACTAGACTGCCGATGACGGGGTGATCAAGGTTCGAATCTCGGTCAAGTGTATTTAAGGTTTTTTTTCCCCCCTAATAGTTTTCCACTCTTCTACCCCACAAATTCGGGTACACTTCTTCTAAATATAACATTCCTAATACCAAAAACCATTAGCGTAATTTATTACACAGACGTATAACACGAACGGTTAATGAGACGCGGTGCTTAAAAAAATTCAGTAATCACGGAACGGGTTGTAAGACGATATTTCCGTGGTGTTTAAATATAATGGTCTAAATAGTTATCTTTTCGGGGAAAGGGGGGGGTGTCATTTCTTACGGAATAATAAGGTCCATCGTATTTCAAACGACCTTTAATAAATGCAATATTTTTTTTAGCACCGCATCTTACTACCGTTCGGCTCATACGTCTTTGTACTAAATTACGCTAACGGTTTTATGGATTAGGAAGGATATTTTTAGAGTAAGTGTAACTGCGTATGCTTGTAGGGAGAAAGGAAAACTAATTTGGAAATACGATCCTCAGTACACCCAACCGAGATTCGAAACTCTTATCTCTCCGTAATCGGCAGTCTAGTCTACTGTGCGATTAGCGCATTAGACCATGCGGCCACCGAAGTGGGTCAACCATATTTAACATTTTACTACAGTCAGGGTGACCTGGCGGTCTAGGGGTAAGGTGTCAGACTTCTGTGCTGGCGGCCGGGGTTCAATCCTCGGTCCTGGCATAGATTTATCTGATTACCAAACCCTCCCATCACCTCTGACAAGACATCTTTTGAATGTGGGGAATACCAGGTCTCCACCGTGGTTCGGATTCCACGTTAAACTGTAGGTACTCCATTTCATCTCACAATCACCCTACCATTACACATTGGCGTGAGTATAACACGAACGAGTAGTAAGACGTGGTGCTAATAGTAATAATAATACTACTACAGTCAAACTTGGGTTTAATTTCGGTTGACCCAATTTTCGGTTAACCGAAGTTATACCGTACATCTAATCGAAAATTATTAATTTAAAGAACCCATTAATTTTCAAAAGCAAATGTTACAGTTCACGGCGTTGAAATGATAGACAAGTTGAGGAGTATATGTCGCGAGGGTCTGATATTTGAACACTTGTCTAATAACCTCCTGCGAGTTATGGCATGATATTCATCACAGTTTCCTAGTGAAGATATGGTTCATTACACAGGTCTATATGCACTGACAACACTCCCCCCCACAATCCAATTATTCGGCACCGTTTATCTTACCCACAACGCAATTTAGTAATGTCTTGGAAGAAAGGAAGGACCATAGAGACAGAGAAGAGGAAGAAGGGTGCGACACGAAATGGGAAACGGAAGTCAAGGATGGATTCAGCAGAAACTTTTGTGTGTTGTTGGAAGTTTTCTTCTTCAACGAGGGGGAAATGTTTCTGCAAAGGGGTTCAATGTGCTTTTGCTCTTTTGGGGGCTGAAATGGAAACCTTTATAACGGATGTGACGTGGTCTGAAGTTTACTTTATATTAAAATTGTATTCAACTATGTGAAAATAAACAAAAGATTTGTTTGTGTTTTTATTAAATTATTTTACTTCTATTTGATTTCATTTGTGTCTTGTGAAATAATGATACTACGAACATTTCGACCATCTGCTTTAGTTGATGAATGGTCTAAGGCGTCATTCTTGTGTTGGACTGACTTGCTGATAACTGGGGCATTAGGTTTCGAATCCCGGTCATGTCTACCGAGGTTAGTGTTTCCTAAATGGTTTCCCACTCTCCTTCCACACAAATGCTGATAACATCTGAAATACATTCTTCTTATTCTTACCCCATTAGATTTATTATCTTATTTATGCTTACAATAACCTTAACTGGTAGAAAAAGAAATCAGTTTCGCTAAGTAATAATAAGTTTATCACCCGCCTCGGTGACTTAGTTGGCTAACGCGCTAGTCGTGTTGAGCTCAGCCGCTGAGGACGGGGGAATCGAGGTTCGAATCTCGGTCGGTTGAAATGAGGGCGGTTTTTTACTGAATGGTTTTTCACTCTCCCTCCACGCAAATGCGGGTTCACTTCATCTAATTCATCATTCCCAATTCCTAATCCATTAGCGTAGTTAGTACTTAAAGCGTATAGCCCGAACGGGTATTAAGACGCGGTTCTAAATAATAATAATAATATAAAAATAATGAATAAGCTTATCCATTTCAGTTGTCGAATGGTATACAGCATCACTCTCGCAACATCCTGGACTAACGGTGACGGGAAATTGGTTTTCGAATCCCAGTTGGGTGTACGGAAGGTTGTTTTTACCAAATTACTTTCCACCCTCTCTCTCTCTCTCTCTCTACGTAAATGGTTAAACACTTCTTATAAATTCAAACTCCCTTATCCCTAAAATATTACCGTGGCTAGTATATATTATGTGCAACACCGCAACGGGTAGTAAGACTTGGTGACAAATAATTAAAATTAATAATATATCTACTATTGTTAAGATGTGTTCACACCACCTGTTTTGAACAATTTCCTGTGTCCCACTAGTTTGTAATTAGAAGTGTCAATTTATTTTATAATGAATGATTTCAGGGTTGTTTAATATTTAAAAAAAATTAGTAAACAACATTAACTACTTCTAAAACATTTACCCTACCTTTAGTCAAAGTGAAAATCCATAAGAACCTGTATTGTTCACTGAAATTAAATGGTTTTTTTTAACTTTAAAGATAAACTGTTTGAACATGAACATAAATACTGTAAAAATATCTATCTATTGTGGTTATTTTAATTCGAGGTACATATTTTGTTCTAATGCCTTATATTGTATTTGTCAAATTATCCGAAAATTTGGAAAATTATTAGTAGTATAAATTAAATTAATAATAATATCATTGCGCTCAAGAAAATTGGATTTCTGTGCCACATTTCCCATATAGAACATGAAATACAATACAATATGGAGGGGGGGGGAGGGCGCGTCTCCAGTTTCGTTACTGACCCAACTTCTTGATTTCCCCCCTCCCCCCACGTCCAACCTCACCCTCCCCTCCAAACTTCTGAGAAATCTCCACGTCCGTTATTATTACTTGCTCTGTTCTTACATATGACATTCCTTCTTCATTGCCTCTCTCCCCCATGCCATTCTACTTTCTCTTTTCGTCATATTTCATTTGCCTTTCATTTTATACTGTTCTTCGTTGTCCTCATCCATTATGTTGGTCCGCGGACGTTCTGGGCAGGGGTGTGCAAAACTTTAATATCTGTATTCTTTTTAAACAAATACTTTAGGCAATCAACTTAAGTTTTGCGAGCTGAGGGCTCCGTCTACTTAAATGGAGATGTTCACATACTGTATTTATAACATATAGAAATGACACTTATGAAGCTTGAAACCACTAAAACAATCCTCAATTACCTTAAAATGTCCTAATAAGACCCTACTTAAGACCTGGCTTTATTTGTTGGAGGAAGGATGTATCTGTATTTTTAACCATTTGCTTTGATTTAAGAACTGCAACATTAAATGTGAAATTATCGTGGCTAGTGAGATAATTTCTCCTTTATTCAGATTTAAGACGTAAAATATAAGAAACAGCTTCTGTGGCCACATGGTTTAAGACGCTACTCTCGCATTATACTAGACTGCTAATGGTGGGGAGATCGAGTATAGAATCTTAGTCGGGAGGTAATGTGTATGGTTTTTACAAGATTGTTTCCCCTTCCTTTTTCGTTCCACGAAAATGTGGGTACACTTCCTCTAAAGATAGCTTTTATAATCCTTAAAACCATTAGCGTGATTAGTAAATAAGCGTATAACCCGAACAGATATTAAGACACGGTGCAAACAAAAAAAATTAAGAAATAAGATGTTTAGTCTTAAGAGGAAAGAGTTGTACCTTTCGAAGCCATTTTAACATAAATTAATTTGAAATAACGAGCGTCATAAGATAAAAATGGCATTTTATGCACTTGGAATCGATTCTAAGATTTTCTACTGTAAAAGAGAGTTTCGGATTATTGGGGGGGG